>SAYR01029910.1:0-64695 GCA_004382745.1 Argopecten irradians irradians
TACGCGTGTAATACTGGCTGGTCTAGGGCCATACACTCGTGTCACCTGAGGTTGTATTGCATGGCTGCCCATGCAATAAAGCATCGTAACGTCACAGCGTCAACAAAATTACTCGGTACTATTTTTTTCCAGAAACTAGGCTGGGTTAATTTTAAAAGTTACAAAAAGCGGAATTTGTTTAGAAAATATCACGCATTTTTCATGTATGGATAACTGACATGCAGTTGCGTTTTTTTTCGAAAATATTTCAAAATGGTGGAAAATCATAGTAGTAAAATTGCAAGAAAACGTCGAGGTATGAGAGAAAAATACTCTTCTATACGTGGATATGAAGGATGGGGATATTCTAACCTCGGAATCACAAAATGTTGTAAGACAAGACTCGGGTTTATGACCCTCCGGTAGAATATTCCTATCCTTCATATCCACATATGAAACAGTTATAGTTTTAGACTCGTGTCTAAACTTAACTGAATACAAGCACTAACAAATAAGTGTAATAATGATAATAAAGGAAATAATAATAGGTAAATGAATATAGAGTATTGAATATAAAACGAAATTAAAGAAAGACTTTTCTTCAATTAATACCTGTATGAAAAATCAATTATGCACAATCCAAAAAATTATGTTAGCAGATGATTGCTGATATATTATATGTTTAGCGGCACATACATGCAGATAAAAGTTTGTCTGGCATTTGGATATATTAGTTTCCAAGTAAAAATGATGTATGCACTTTATGTATATACTTTGCATATATTTGAAATATACATGTAGAAGAAACGATTTAATTATCAGGGATTACATAGATTAGTGTAATATCTAGGGGGATACTCATTGATGATAACATTAATGTAAACAATTATTGTTAACTGCAATACTAAAGCTGGCATAATATTATTGTGAAATAAATAGTATATTAAGTAATTGTAAGCAACGCGCAGGGGAGGTAAACACATATGCATTGAGCATTTATATTAATTTTTTTTTTTTAAACAGAACGGTACAATCTAAATGTATACCCCAGCACTCAGATATAACATACAAAAAACAAACTATAAATATTGACAGTAATGTAGTGTTTATCAGTGTTGTATTCACGGGTTATCTGTTACGATAACCACATGAATTTGGAAGTGCTAACAAAACGGAAACATTTAAAAACTAGCTCGAATTATAATTAAAATAAAGCACTCGACAAATCCGTAAGATATTTGTTTGTTTAAACTTCTGTAAATGAGTATTATATTTCTTTTTTATACACTACGTATTCAATATTTGTGAGATATACTTATGACACAACTATATGATATGTGCTGCTAGACAAACGACACAGGTTATTTACTAAACAGAAGACAGTATAACAACATTGCGTAGGTAAACACCAAGTGTGACATTTGTAAATAATTCGTTGCTATCGAATTCTTTAATGATACATAGTTTGTATTGTAATTACATACTACTTGGCTTATTAGTTTAGTTATAAGTGTAATATACTAACAGCCAGACACTTTTACACTGACTATTATTTATGATTATTGTATAGATCTATATGGCTCATTGATGTGTATGATGTATTGTCACATAACTGACCGGACAAACCATGGTATAAATATCGTCCGTGCTGTTTTCCCTTTCCTTTTTCGTTGAGTAATTTTGTACCGAACCACATATTCAAATTAGTCGATTATTGTATAAACAGTACAGTCCCCTTAGATTGTTCTGTACTATCCAACAGTGATGGCAATTTGTTTTCTTGCAAATTAATTAAGCGCTTGGTGAACGGTATATATCCCCCCCCAATTTTGGTTCCTTTATTTTTACCAAATTGGTGTATTGATATTGTATTAAAAATGTCTAAAACAAAATGACGTATAATCAGTACTCTTTTGAGAGACTACATATATTTAAATAAGCTATTATGATAAGAATATGAAATGTCGAAATATTTACACAAGGTGTATGTTATAGTTTTAAATAACACCACTACACGTTTTTTATTGTTTTTTCACCACAGACTTGTATATCTTGTTTGTGTATAAACACCTAAACGGTTAACCATATTTTTTAAAGAATCCTATATATAATGAGATTAAAGTAAATGTCTTTGACTCGATAACATCGAGCTTATACTAGATGAGCATGTTTATATGTAATTGATGGGTTAAAAACACTATTTCTAAGTTCATTGAAAGGTTTTATTTTTCTTAATATTACATAATAATACATTTTGTATAACGTCAACTGTTTTCGAAATTCTTGTAAGTTCTTTTACAGATTTATCTGTTTCCTGTTAATCAAACTGTTTATTTGATTGGTTAACTGGTATATCGTTTATTGCGATATTTAAAAAAAATAATATCCCAGAGCATTTATACGTTGGAAGGCTGGCAAGGTTGGGGCCTTTGGGTCAGCCTTATTTATATATACAGGTGTCCACTCACAGGGGGGCTTCATTCATTATACTTTTCTGTCTTTCTTTATTTTTCTTTCTTTCTTCCTTTCTCTTTCTTTCTTTCTTTCTTTCTTACTTTCTTTCCCCTTTTCTTTCTTTTTTTTCTTTCTCTTCCTTTCTTTTAATACATGTTCATCTATGTCTAAATTACTGCATTCAATTCCTTATGTTTTCCAAATTAGACTATCTCTTTCTTTTTTTCTTCATTTATTTAAAAAATGTAGCACGATTTAATAAGTACATGTATTTGTTCCGGTTTTGTCAGTGATGCCAATTTAATCTGATTGTGTGTACATATACCGTGTGTGTACAGTCGTTTCATCGTCACGATCGGTCGCGGGTGTCGCCGTCAGATGCTGTTCCTACAAGTTCTGATGATGAGTCATAGTTTAATTGTAAGTATCTTGAGGTGTTTAATGTTGTAGTTTTAAATCATTAAATTAAAATTACAATTGATACGTCGCTTGCTCGAACACATAATCTGAATGCGGCTAGGAATATATTGTACCGTAGGCGTGTTTATGATTAAAGTGTTTATGTTAGTTTGTTTTTCGATTAGTTGTATATATATGTGTGTGGCGTGTATAGTACAGTGGTAACTGTATTCAAAATGTAACATTATCATCAGAATGTTAGACATTTTACAATAATTGGGGGCCTATCGGCGATCATGGTAATCTATACAGCCTGTGACTTATCGTGGTGTTAGTTAAATGTATTACATTCTATTACAAAATTATTGATGTCTAATGTTTGTATATTACTATGTGAACAACGATCGCAACTATAAGCCTTTGGTGTGGCCTATAGTGTCATATCTTATCTAACTGGTCAAGAGTAATTTTGAATAACACGGGGTCTGCCGTATTCCATCTTAATTGAATGGTCAAAAGTACCTTGAATAACACTGTAAATAACAGCGGTGTGTATGTATTATTTAACATTAATTATACAACCGATATTCAGGTCTATATAAATTACGATTGTCACCATGTTAGACTACATAGAGGATATTCCTTATGTCTTGATGAATACCAGTTATATTTCATCGAGTTAGGTGGAAACATTGCTATTTGGCATGAGCGCGAAGCACGAGTGAAAAATATCAAAGTTTCCAACTCATGAGATACAAAAGGCCCAAGGGCTTTAACGGTCATCTGACTACCCTGACAATAATCATATAGGAAATTAATTAGATATAGTGTCATGGTAGCCATCTTCGATTTGGGATCAACGGGAGATGTAACAACAGGATCATTTCATGCAAGTTTCAGCCTAATCGCACCGGTAGAACTTGAGAAGAAGTCCAAAATGTGTTTTCAAGATGGCGGCTGTGGCAGCCATCTTGAATTTCAGATCGACCCGAAATATAACAACACTTTGTGGGGATCATGCCAGGATCATTCCATGCAAGTTTCAGCCAAATCGCACCAGTAGAACTTGAGCAGAAGTTCAAAATGTGTTTTCAAGATGGCGACTGTGGCATCCATCTTAGATATCGGATCGACCCGAAAAATTACTTTAACATTAATTTTCATCCTTTCACTTTTTTAAACAATAAAACAAATTCAGTTTTGATGTCTTAGTCAAGAGTTTAGTTTGGCCAATTACTGTGCCGCTTATATGATTTCATAACTCTCGACGTACAACTGTAAGACTATGCACAATAACCTCAATCATTAACCAATAGAAATGAGTGTAACATATGAAATTTAATTTAAACAGTTTATATAGTATTCGTGTTGTTATGTCCTTTAACATTAATACTCTATTGGTACTAACAGAGTCCAACTTCTCTCTCTGTCTCTCTCTCCTCCCACTTTTATTATATTGGTTGATTTATGGTTAATTATCATTGCTTTGTATTTATCACACAGGCCTGGCATAATCTATCGTTTAAAACTAGCACAGAATATACTCATGGAATAATACACATGTCACATATTTTGTCAATCAAACATAACTGTTACGTAAAAACGTTATTTTGTTTTACAGGAACGATACAAAATTCACGTATTGTTCTGTGTAAAAGAAAAAAATGGAGTCGGTATACAAATGTGTATAGTAAACCTTTCACAAAAGGACTCTCACACCAATTTCCATTTCTAAATAAATTATTCTAATCTTGCAATCAAACTTTCACCTCTTTCACATTTATTAAAGATATAGTCATCATTTATTCATTATTCCCTCTCAGTCATCAATATCCATTCACAATAAACTTATAATTATAATTGCAAATAATTAATTTACTTTGTGTATACCAGATAATTGCCATCAAATATGTCAGGGGAGAACTCTTATATAAAAAACAGGTAAAAGGGAGACTATTCCGTTTCACATATTTTTACCTCCTCTTACATATTTATACAAAAGCTTTCTTACTTTTGATAATTCCAGTGACACACATATTTTATTTCTTAATTTGAAATTACTTAATTAAAAATTGAACTTTTAATCAATCAATAAGTAGTTTTAGGATTCAATAAGTGAGTATCCGTTATAAAAAGCTCAATAGTATTGAATAGTACTTAATTGATAGAAGAGTAATTACAAATAGTTCTTGATCACATTTTTTGTAACAAACTCTGGTATCTTGAAGCGATCAATTCCTTTTTTCCGTTTTCTTTGGTTTTTAAGTACAATGACATATTATCTTTAAGCAATTCTTTGAAAATTTGAATGCAGATGTAGGAGAAATTGATTTCTTTTTGGTAATTTTTATATTTCTTATCTTCCATATATACCATTCAGTTGTAATTATAACTATGCTGGAGATTGCATTTTCCCATACATCATCAGTGCTGGCACCGAGTATCCTTTTCTTTTCATCAATATACATACATTGACTTTATGTAGATTAATACGAGGAATTGTTAAACCTGAGAAAAGTGATATTCCCCCGAGGCCGAAGGCCGAGGGAAATATCACTTTTCTGAGGTTTAACAATTCCTCGTATTAACCTACAAAAAGTCAATACTGTTTTGTTATATGAAACAATACAATGATACAAGTTTTGCTACTTGTAATAATTTTGGAGCAAGGACAGCGCAATGACTAATTAAACAAAAAATCAAGAAAATATTCCGCAAATTCTCAGTAAGTACTTTTAGTACCTCTGCTGCACTCTTTCACAATATAAGTTTCGAACATATAGCTACATTTCAAATGTGCTTAAAACATCTTTCCTAATCCTACCTCACTGTTTTCTGCCATGTTCGATTTGGCTATCGCTCGATGATCGGCAATGCTCTATATTGATTGGTCAAAAATGTGGAAGAGACAGGGAATTCCCTGTGTATTTCTATAGCCAGGTTACCGGATTAGCAATGTCAACCTCTGAACAGGTGTTCATCGGTCTCAGCTTGACATTTTGTCAAGACCTGTCCGAGCGGTCTAGACCAATTAGAAAACTGAAAAAAACTAATAGTCTTAAAACAATATTCCATGTCATATTGATGGTGTCAAAACTAATTGTGAAGATTAGCATGTATTATATTTAACAACTGTGTTGCGAATAAACAGTTAAAACCAATTGGGCTAAAGTCTCATTTTCAGTTCTACATATATGACATAGTCCATCGGATCTATTCATTAGACTTAGTTTGTTTTCAGTATATATAACATTATGTATATTTCTCCATTGAAACTCTTCCGTTGTATTTGTAATTGCAATGTCAGTATTTTTAAGTTTTTCCAGACATTCTTCTAAGCTATTTCCTTCTGAAATTGAGTTTTCCATTTTATTTCTGGTTTCAGTCTTGTAATTGGTGTAGTGATAGTACGCAGGATTTGCAATTTAAGTTTTTTTGACTTTACAATTTTAAAATGATTCATTAAAAACACATATCTCTAGTTTATTGTTAATATACATATACTGTTTATATTCTGGTTCTGGTTCTTTAACCTGAATAATTGCAATATATTTTTCTAGGTATAATTTTCTTTATTTTTGGAAATCTCGGCAATCCAATTATGTTTAAATATAAGTTTCATTAAAAGTTATTGGTTGTTTATCAAGTTTTTCCTGTTTTCATCCCATATGTAAGATATTTTAGTGATTCCACTTTTCGCAAAAGAAGATATAAATAACGGTTGTCTATTATGTTGTATGTTTCTGTTACCGAATAATGGCTGTGACAAAATTTGTGATATCCCATGGTACTATTTTAGATTTCATGTTTGACAATACTTTCAAAATAGTATAATTAAATTTGGGAATTTGATTGCTGATATTTAACCCATTGAAGTCTGAACATCTAGCTAGGAAATTGGTTTGCATATACTTATTTCCAAATAGTGTTTACCAATAGCATTCCATGTCTCAGTTTTTGTGTGCAGAATTCTGTGTACTATTTTTGATTGTATACTTTCTACAAAGTCTGTCAAATTTATAATATAAATTCCTCCATTCAATTTACTATTACAACAAACTTTTCTTTCTAACAGATTGACTTTCCTATCCCATATATAGTCCCATATGATTTTGTTTATTTCCTGTGTATACATTTCAGGAATGCCTCTTGGTCCTATCTCAAATCCTTTCAAGAATATAATGAAATATTTGATGATTAGAGTTTTACCCTTAAAGGTAAAATTTCTTGTTTTCCATACTTGTATGCAGTTTTTTATCTATTGATTTTTTACTTTCCATATCTTATCATTATCTATGACTTGTCCATTAAAGACGCCTTATGTGTTTACAACAGTTTTTTCCATCTTATTTGATTGAAGACAAGTTATTTGTTTTCCAATGATCCTAGATTGATACCCTCTGTTTTATTATAATTTATTTTTGAACCTGATGCATCTTTATATATCTTTAACAGTTTAAATGTTTGTTCCATTTTTTCTGTTTTATTCATAAGCTGTGAATAGTCCACAAACATGCAAAATGCAATTAATTTGGTTTCAATATCATCTAATCCTGGTAGCTGTATTCCTTTTATTTCTTTGTCAGCTCTGTAAAATATAAAGTAGTGGTGCGATTAGGTAGCCTTGACGGGCTGATTTTGTGATATCAAAATAAGCCGATGTATAGCCATTTGTCTGTATTCATGTTTTTGAGTTCATCAAACGCATATATATTCAATTGCAAAAATTATTTCCAAATTTGAACTCATGTAAACATTCAAAACACACCCCCATTCAATTCTGCCAAATGCTTTTTGTTGGTCTAAAATAACATGAATCCTTATTGATGTTCCCTTTCACAATAGTCAATTACATCCTGTAGAAGTCTGTCAGCGTCCGTTATGTTTCGAGCTAATACAAAACCTTTTTGGTCTGTATGGATTATTCTTGGTAAAATTATTTTTAATTTATTACTTAAATTTTTTGCAATTATTTTGTAATCAGTATTTAAAAGGGTTAGAGGTCTCCAATTTCTTATATCTTCTCTTTCACCTTTTTATATAGTAATTTTATAATACCTTTATGTTGAAACTTTGTTAGCTTAAAGTTTCTAAAAAATTACATAATCAATTTTGTAATCTCATTTTTAATCAAGTACCAATATTTTTTTAATAGAATTCATATGTTATTCCATCTTCTACTGGGAATTTATTTACTTTTAAATTATTTATTACTCTAGTAATTTCTTCTTGCTCAATAGATCTATCTAGATGCATACTTTCTTCATTTGTTAATTTATTTTTTATATACTTTGTTAAGTTTTCGTCTTTATCATTACTCCATCCCTCCATTTTTTTATACAACTTTGCCTACTCATTGAGTATATTATCAATCCCACTTAAATAGTTACCTTGCTCATTTCTATTCTAAACCATTGCGCATCTTCTGCATTTTTATTTTCTTTCTCAAAAAATATTTTGTTGAATGTTCTCCTCCTTCAAAATCTCGAACCCTTCATCACACTTTAGCAGCATCTGCTTTGTTATTATGATATTGTTTTATTTTGATTTTCAATTTTTCTATTGTGTTATGAATTTCTGGATCATTAAATTTTGCATGCATTAGTTTATCTATCTGTTCTTCTACGTGTTGCCTTAGCATTGGTATTTATCTGTTTACCTACTTCCATGGCTAACTCTGATCTTTATTTTTATTTCATCCCACCATTCTAAAATAATGTCATGTGTTTCTATTTCCTTTATCCAGCACTTCCAGCAGGATTCTAGAGTATTTTGAAAATCAATACTATTAATAGCTTTTCACTTAATTTCCATGAACCTGGTCCTCTATCAGCTTCATATAATAATATTCTCAGCGAAATTGAATGATGATCACTATAAAAGAAGAATGTTTTATTTTAACGTTACTTAATAATGACGATATATTCTCATGTGTAAGGACCATATCAATATGTGACTTTGAAGTTCCATGATGAAAAGCATATTGAGATGCATCTGGATTATGAATTCGCCATATGTCTTGTAATCTGAAGTTCTTAATCAAATCTTAATTCAATATTACCTATGTCTTCTCTATTATGGATTGAGTTTCTATTTATTGACTTATCTCGCACACAGTTAAAATTACATAAGAAATAAGAATTTTGGATTTATACTAAATATGATTATTATAGCTTGAAAATGAAACATAAAACAATGTTTTAGAAGGAGCTTTTGATTACAAACAACAGGCCCAGAGGGCCTGTATCGCTCACCTGGTTTGTAATGCCAAGTAATGTTCTGAATATAAGTTCATTGTTGCTTTTCTGAAGGAATTTGAATGTTTACCTCTAATTCCAATATTGGGCTCCACTCTTTCTGCTCCAGGGGGTCAAAGCAAAAATTTATACGAATTCTGTTAACCTCAAGGAAGATTCTGGTCAAATTTGGTTGCAATCCATGCAGAACTCTAGGACAAGAAGCAATTTATAGGATTTACCTTTATTACCCCTATTGAACCCCGCCCCTCCTGCCCCAGGGGGGTCAGGGTCACCATTTATGCAAAATCTGATCCCCTTCCCCTAAGGAAGTTTCTGGCCAAATTTGGTTGCAAGCCATGCAGAACTCTAGGACAAGTAGCGATTTATAAGATTTACCTCTATTACCCCTAATGGGCCCCGCCCCTCCTGCCCCAGGGGGGGGGGGGGCAGGGTCACCATTTATGCAAAATCTGATCCCCTTCTCCTAAGGAAGTTTCTGGCCAAATTTGGTTGCAATCCATGCAGAACTCTAGGACAAGTAGCGATTTGTAGGATTTACCTCTATTACCCCTATTGGGCCCCGCCCCTCCTGCCCCAGAGGGGTCAGGGTCACTATTTATGCAAAATCTGATCATCTTCCCCTAAGGAAGTTTCTGGCCAAATTCAGTTGCAATCCATGCAGATCTCTAGGACAAGGAGCGATTTATAGGATTTACCTCTATTATCCCTATTAGGCCCCGCCCCTCCTGCCCCAGTGGGGTCAGGGTCACCATTTATGCAAAATCCGATCCTCTTCCCCTATGGAAATTTCTGACCAAATTTTGCTAAAATCAATGCAGTACTTTATGACACGTAGCGATTTAAAGGAAATGTTGACGGACGGACGACGGACGGACGACGGACGCCGCGCCATGGCAATAGCTCACCGGCCCTTCGGACCAGGTGAGCTAAAAATGTTCGTTATGTGATACTTTATTAGAATTGTTAATTTACATATATTGGATATAATTGGTTATTTAATATTCATGTATGAGGGTTTCCATGTGCCCTATATGTTTTTTCCACTTTTTAAAGATTTTTTGAACTAAACGCTGTGGTCCCGGATGAATAATTAAATAACTGTATGAAGAAATTATTTTAAAGCAATAATTTGAAAAAAGAACGATAATTCAAAACACTGCTGCAGGAATATTGACTCCCTTAGGTTTCCATGATATGATATCATCGTTTTATTTGTATTCACGTTTTTCGATAGTTACTGGTTCATATCTACATGAGATAAGTATATGAATTGTGAACAAAGCTGTTTATACATTGTAACTTTCAAAAGTAAGAACCACTCTTAACAACTACCAGTGAGATGATGAATGTTCACTTTTATAGTGATCCATTTGTTTGGAAATAAATTCCCTATTCATTGATTTTACTGGCAACTGAACGCAAATGAAAGGATTGTACTGATCTGAATCATTGGCATCCTCTGATACAACCTACAATTTATCAATACTGTATCAAATAGGCTTTGTAAAATATCTTAGAGAAGGTAAAAGGTACATGAAATAAAAAGACAACTACAGAATACATATGTATTTAAGCAATATTGTTAAACGGTCATCAGTACAACTAGGGCCTTTTTGTGAATCTTACATATCAAATATGAGAAATATCTCTTCTGTACCTTTGAAGAAATAGTGGTAAAAAACTTTTCAAAATCCAAGATGGTGGTCTATCGGTACCAAAATGTAATATGCACAGCTAAGGTCCAAAAGCAATCTACATATCAAATTTGAGAATAACAGACCAAGGACAAAAGGCAATTTGATTTGTCCACCGGTTGATGTTGGTGGGCTAAACATCTCAGTATGCCATTTAAACGAATCTGTTAAAACACATAGTTCATTAACGTAGACCGTCCCTTTTGTGACGTCATACGTTTGTTACGTCGCTATCCGAATCCCGGCAAACTATTTTATTTCTCCGTACTCATCTATTACAACTCGCTTCTGAAATCAGCATTCCACGAAGTATTTCGTCTAGAACCTTTTCGAGTGTTTACTTAAAGTGTATCAATCTAAAGGTGTGCCAATCGGTAAAAACTAACAAGGGTAGATGAATAACATAAAACGTTGAAAAAAGCTACAGATTCGCCTATTTTTCAACATTTTCAGACCAAAATTTAAGGGGTAGTAGGAAGCAAATCGGTCACAATTTGAAAAATAATGCGGTGAGGTATACTTTTTATTCGCTTTTCGTATTGCAAATAAGCCAATCTTCATGGAAATTCTAAAAAAATCTATTTTTCTTGAGATCATTTTTTCAGAAAAAAAGAAAACATTACTATTTTGATGCTATTTTTCACTAAAATTGGGTCCGGAATTTTAAAATAACGATATTTTGTTTTATTGTGGAAAACCCAGCTTTTTGTATATAGTAATAAATTCTATATCACCTACTGAAGGTATGAACATGTTACGGACATATTATTTATATGTTAAGGGATGCTACAGGGAGGAAATATTATTTATTTAAAAATCCTTAAAATCCGGATCATGAAGTCAATTTTACATATCTTAAAGCAACTCTGGAAGAAAAAGTAACCCGGTGACATATGATTTTAATGTGGTGTTTGTGATTAGGGTATACCTAAAATCAAAATATCAAAAAATGAACGAAATCCATGAGAGGAAACCAGAAGGGACGGTCTACCCTAAGTGATCAAATAGGAATTCGTAATAACAATATTGTGTTCGTCATAATTTGTCTATTTTCAAGTTGTGTTTTATCATGTATAACATGTACGCACATGCGAACAGGGCAACTCTAATTTTAAGATCAAACACAAATGACAATGAAACCGTAAGTTGATGAAAGTGCTTTCACTCCATTCAACAAGAGGCCCCTGGGCTTAAACGGTCACCTGATTTCAGATACAGAATGAAACAAAGACATGCATATAAACACTATATATTGGCCCATCAGGCCCCTGTAGTCAGTCAGTGATTTTATAAATTTGACTTTTTAATCTATGAAGATTATGTGAATTCAGAAGAAAGATTTTTGAAATGTTATCCATTTTGACCCCTTTTGGTCCCATCCCTCTGGCCCCTGGGGGTCGGCCAGGACCAATATGGATATGATGTTAAAATGCTATCTCAGGCTAATAATTCTAACCAAGTTTGACTGATTTCCTATAAAAATAGGCAAATAATGTTCATAAATGTGTTTTTCCTATATAAACTAAAGTAAACTTGACCCCCTCCCCAGGAGAAAACATGAGAACCTAGGGTCATATAATTCATATTTTTGTAAAGGACTTTAAAACCTTTCCATCTATGCAGAGTATTTGATTCTACCATTTCCAAAATTTCAGAAGACGATTTTTGAAGTTGTAGTATATTTGGCCAGTTCTGGCCCTGCCCCTAAGGCCCCTGGGGATCAGCCATGGAAAATTTGTTAATAAGATTCAATGGCCATCACATATGGATAATTCTGATGACAATTGACTAATTTCCTATTATAATGACTGAATAATGCTCAAAAATGTGTTTTCCCTTCATAAACTATTGTAAACTTAACCCCCTCCCCAGGGGAAAACCTGAGACCCAAGGGTCATATAATTCACATTTTCATTAAACACATTAAGACCTGTCCATCTATGAAGAGTTTTAGATTCTATCATTTCCAGTATTTAAGTTAAGTTTGAGCCTATTTTCCCCTTTTGGCCCCACCCCCTCTGCCCGGAGGGGGTTGACCAGGACCAATATAGATATATGATATAAAAATGTTATTTCAAGCTAATAATTCTAAACAAGTTTGACTCATTTCCTATGAAAATTAAGCAAAAAATGCTCATAAATGTGTTTTCCATATATAAACTATAGTAAACTTGACCCCCTCCCCAGGGGGAAACGTGAGACCCCAGGGTCATATCATTCACAATTTTCATAAGACACCTTAAGACCTGTCCATCTATGAAAAGTATTTGATTCTACCATTTCCAGTATTTAAGAAGAATATTTTTAAAGTTTTAGCCTTTTTGCCCCTTTTGGCCCCGCTCCTCTGCCCCGAGGGGGTTGACCAGGACCAATATAGATATATGATATTAAAATGTTATCTCAGACTAATAATTCTAAACAAGTTTGACTCATTTCCTATGAAAATTGAGCAAAAAATGCTCATAAATGTGTTTTCCCTATATAAACTATAGTAAACTGGACCCCCTCCCCAGGGACATATAATTCACAATTTTTGTAAAGGACCTCAAGACCTTTCCATCTATGAAGAGTATGTGATTCTACCATTTACAGTATTTCAGAATAAGATTTTTGAAGTTATAGACTATTTGACCCATTTTGACCCCGCCCCCAAGGCCCCTGGGGGTCAGTCATTGAAAATTTGTTAAAAGGATTCAATTGCCATCTCATACTGATAATTCTGACAATATTTAACTCATTTCCTATTACAAATGATCAAATATTACTCAAAAATGTGTTTTCCCTATATAAACTATAGCAAACTTCACCCCCTCCCCAGGGTGAAACCTGAGACCCCAGGATCATATAATTCACAATTTTAGTAAAGGACCTTAGGACCTTTCTATCTATTAAGAGTATTTAATACCATCACATCTGTGAGAGTAGAAGAAGATTTTTTTTTAAACTTTAGTTAATTTTACCCCTTTTGGCCCCTCCCATAGCTCGGGGGATGAGGACCATACAATTCACAATTTTGATTGGCATTATGCCTTGAAGGTTTGTGCAAAATTTCATTGAAATTGCTTCAGCAATTTTGGAGAAGAAGTCGAAAATGTAAATTGTTTACGGACATACGACGGACGACGGACGACGCACGACGCACGACGACGGACAAAAAGCGATTAGAATAGGTCACTTGAGACTTCGTCTCAGGTGACCTAAAAAGGCGATAACTCATTATATGTTTGTATCACCTTTTTATATTACATTCTTGGTTCGGCTCAAACAGATAAAGACTATAATTGGGGTTGCCACAACATTTAGGTAATAGTCATGTGAATTACGTGCCGGTCTGTAAATGTTGATATGCTTTTGGAGCTCGTTGAAATATAATTATATACAAAATGTTTTGAAGGTGAGCAGCTGAAAACACTTCCGATTCGAACCAAACTACAGTGTGATGTTTAAATTCTGCTCCATATACGACCGGGTAATGCATGATGTATGTTTGCGCTAATATTCATGACACCTTTGTAAGAGAAGATTATATTTTACGATACATTGTATAACATCAAATTAATTTGTCGTAGAGCCTTTTTCATCACAACTTGCTGTAGAATAAATAATAATTCCGATAATTAAGTAAAACTATTCAGTATCACTTGTGACATTTCAAACAGTCTAACAACATTGGGGAGGTACATGTAACATTGGAAGCTAAATATATCAAATTGAAAACATGCTTCAGAATGAAGCCAATTAAAAAAAGTATCACCCCTATTGAATGTGTATCCCCTTTGGTCTGGTTTTACTTCCCAAATGATGATTGGTAGTGTTAAGAGGTAGATGGCAAACATTACCTGTGTGTAAACCTACCATATAAATCACAACACTAGTCTAAAACCAAACTATGAAAAATAAACATGGTTTTCAGTATAATTATATCTGAGTTATAAACGTTTTAATTTACAAATGGTATAAGGTACTTACATATTATATACATAACTATAGATGATATAAGGTACTTACATACTATATACATAGCTATAGTTATAGCCAGTGTATATAAACTTAACTGCATACTTGCACTAACAAATACGTGTAATAATGATAATAAAGGAAATAATAATAAGTTAAAGAATATAGAGTATTGAAATATAAAAAGAAGGTTTAGAAAATCTTGGCTTAAATTAATATGATCAATCAATGCATGCACAATCAGAAACTTTATGTTAGTGGATTTATGCTGATATATCTATAGCTGCTACAAACAGATTATTTGATGGTTATTTGAATGTACACAATTATTGTTAACTGCGAAAATGATGCTGGCGTCATCTAATATTACAATGATATAGTGTATGAAATAGTGTTAGTAACGTCTAGAGGAGGTAAACACGCATACATTGAGCATTTTCGCTACTAGAATAGTTTTCAATTCAGAAAGGTACAATCCAAATGAATTCCCAAGCCTTTAGATATAATATAAAAACACCAACTTTAAATATTGACAGAAATGTAGTGTGTATCAGTATTGTATTCACGAGTTTTCTGTATAGAATTTGGAAATGAGCTCGAATTGTAATAAGCATAGAGCACTCGACATGTACGTATACTGTTTGTTTGTATAAAGTTCCGTAATTTAGTTTGATGTTCCCTTTATGCACTGCGTGTTTAATATTTGTGAGATATACTTATGACACAACTATAAGGTATGTGCTGACAGTCACACGATACAGGTTATTTACATTTTTTAATTTCTGTACGAAAATAGAAGACAATATAACAACATTGCGTAGACAAACACCAAGTGTGACATTTGTAAATAATTGGTTAAAATTAAATATTTTAATCCTACATAATTTGGTATTGTAATTACATACTAATATGCTTATTATTTTAATTATCAGTAAAATATACAAACAGACAGACACACTTACACTGACTAAGAATTACAATATTGTATAGATCTATATGGCAGATTGATGTGTATGATGAATTGAAACAAAACTGACCGGACAATATCGTGCTGTTTCTTTTTTTCATTGAGTAATTTTGAACTGAACAACTTCAAATCATTCTTCTAATATATAAACATTACATTCCCCTTAGATAAATTAGCTGTTAGGAATATATAGGAATATGGAGGGTCTTATTATTTACACCAGATGTATGTTATGTTTTTATACAACGCCGCTACACATTTTTGCCTCTTTTTACCACAGAATTATACTTTTTGTTTGTTTAGAAATTTCCAAACAGTTATTTATTAAAGCATATGTTTTAAGAATCCTATACATAAAATGGGATCATAAGAAAGGTCTTTAACTCGATAGCATAGGTAATCCAACTAGATGAGCATGTTATTTGATGGGTTATAAACACTTTTTCTAATTTCTTTCAAAACTTTTATTTTTCTTAATATAACCTAATGATATAACGTCAACTGTTTCCAAAAATCGTGTAACCTGTTTCACAGGTTAATTGTAACCTGCTAAACAAACTGTTTATTTGATTGATTTACGGGTATATCGTTTATAGTGATTTTTACATAAATGTGCACGTGTTACATTTAAAGCCTGTACAGTTTGATGTCTGCTATCTGACTTATTGCTTATTTGATAACAGGGAGCTAATACCGAGAAACGGGAGTTTCCTAATCAGGGGACGAGGCATATTAGGATAGTATTGGCTTATTAGGTCGGTAAGCGTCTGTATTGTTATGGGCATGACATAGAATGGTAGATTTGTTACGAATTGACTTTTAGTTCTATTTCTATAAATGTTCTGTCAATGATTAATATGTACACTGTATGTTATAGGGAACTGAAGTAAACGTTCTATAAATATTAGATGAAAACACGTAATTTACAGAGAATATCCATTGTTTAAAAATGAATCGGTTCGAAGATTATTTTCAAATATTTGGCAATGGTAATGATTGATGTTTTTTGGGCGAGAATGATTTAAAACAGTGACCACCAATATAAGCTGTATACAAAATGACTGATAAGTCTGTCAATGACACGCTATACACGTTCTACCACCCAATACTTGTGTAGATACACAATATGTTTACATTTGATGAAAATATAACGATACGTCACTTACGATCATTTGATCGGTTGTGTTAGATAACCATACGTTTAACATGATACCTATAAAACATTGTTTCTCAAAGATAATCTAAGTATATAGTACTCATTTAAATCGAAATTAATGAATATTAAAATAGATGATAAAACAATGTCTTTAACAATACGATTATCTGATATTAGAGACAACATACTTTTTTCATTTTGATACAATTAATGTTATATTTTTTATCAATTGATAAATAAAGTATATTAAATTTCATATCTAGTTAAATGATTAAAAATACATAAAGCCGATAATAACCGCCGATTGTCAGTATAAAATATATTGAATAAAGCTGTTCTTTTTAATAGATCGGGATGAATAAATTATTTTCATTATCAATACGATAGATATAGCTTAAATGAAAGGAAAGAGACACAAACTGATCAGCAGTAAGACCAATTTGATCTATCGCATTGTTTTGATATAGGTGGATAACGTCTAGTACGTTGATATGAGCTAGTTTAACGGTAGCATGCTAATGAGTATTTACTGAGATACTTAGTATCCAGAGTAAACTGGTAAATTATCGTAAAATGAAGGAATATCAAAAATAAATGATTCATTCAAGTGTATATCGATAAATCCTGAATTCCTGTCATCCAACTTACGTGTCGCCAGCATTAAATAAGTCGGCCTTGCAGAAAAATATATTAGCGATAGAAAAATGTCTGAGGTCCATCAGGCGAAATAACTATTGTTTGATTGCCCTTGCCGGTTACAAGACAAGCAGGAATGATAATACACATTGTATCCCGATTACATGCTAATAAAGACTTAACTTTATTTGAATACATTTTTTGCTTATGACAGCGATAATGATAAGTTTAAGAAGTTTCGTAAACTCCCAACAATGTTAGCTTATCCTATTTAATACACCTTTCCTTAACACGTTTAATGATAGTTAAGTAGCACATCCCGTGTCATCCTATTATCTTCGGCGTCTGACTTTATAGTACAGATGACCCTTCATGTTTTAATATGATTTACAAAGAGAAGTTTGCATCCTTTTTTTAAATTTATGCGAGACATTCGATATATATTTTATGACGTTATACTCGCTACTAATAGTCTTTTATTGTTTGTTTATGAAGCGTAGTTAGCCTTCCATTGGGAGATCACGATAAAGTTTTTCCTAAAACCGATTATTCTGAATTTATCATACGTGTATCAAGGGAATGGTATATTATTTTAAGATGATATAATATTTATGTCTTGATATCAAAATGTAACTAGTAACTGTTTGTCATCTGGATTTAAATGTCCGATGTCAGATACCGAAAACAGATTAGATGTACTGAAGAAACTATGTTTCAGTGATACAATATGCAAGAATGCATTAGGTATAATGTAGATATGTGTTCAACTCATCATACTATTCAATTTGTTAAGAAGAGAAAATTACAGGAAAGAAGACAATGAACACGAGAACATAATACATTACCGCCTTAGTCTGGTAGGATACTTACAAGCTGAAAGAGAAAACAAAAAGGTTATAGAACTTCATTAATTGGTCAAAAGCGAGTGAAAATATATCTTACAATTTCACCATCAAACTTTAAAAATGTAATAAAGCCGCTTTTTATGACGTTATTATCAATGTGTCACAATCATTGTGCCAGCATCACTGGAAATGACTCTTCCATCTTTTACGATAACGAAATGTTTATTAATTATAGATGCAAAATCCCTTAGAATTTCATCATAAAATTGCAACCAAATTTAAATATAAGCACTGCCTCTGTTCAGTTGGCATTCATATTGGCTATAAACGCAAATTGAAAGACG
The DNA here is from genome assembly GCA_004382745.1 of Argopecten irradians irradians. Taxonomy (NCBI): domain Eukaryota; kingdom Metazoa; phylum Mollusca; class Bivalvia; order Pectinida; family Pectinidae; genus Argopecten; species Argopecten irradians. Next base: position 18,692 of record SAYR01029910.1, read on the forward strand.
CTCAATGCTCAATCATATACTGCCAAAAGTGTTTATATGGAAATTATCTATCAATGTATACTTAGACATATAATTAGAAGTATCAGAATTAAGGTTTTGGTTCTACGCTAAAACTGTAGCGCAAATACATTTAATTATTGCGTTTGTTGTGTATATATAGCAGGTTTTTAAATAACTCTTGTTTATTTTAATGCTAATTTTACCGATTAAGCGGTTACAAAACCTAATATGAATTTATAGACAAACAGCTGAAGGACCTCTTCTTGTCATAGACACAATCGATATTGAAAATAATGATTTTAATTTAGTTTGTTAACTCAGTGAGGCAATCGCTAAACATTAATTTTCATCCTTTCACTTATTTTAACAATAAAACAAATTCAGAGTCTTAGCCAAGATTTTAGTTTGGCCAATGGCTGTGCCGCTTATATGATTTCATAATTTTCGAGGTACAACTGTAAGACTGTGCACAATAACCTCAATCATCAACCCATAGGCATGAGTGTAACATATACAAATTTAATTTAAACAGTTGATATAGTATTCGTGTCGTTATGTCATATAATATGACACTATCTATTGGTACTAAAAGAGTCCCACTTCTCCCTCTTTCTCTCTCTTCTCTGACTTCTATTATATTGGCTGATTTATAGTTAATTATCTTTGCTTTGTATTTATAACACAGGCCTGGCATAATATATCGTTTAAAACTAACACAAAATATACTCAGGGAATATTACTCAAATCAAATATTTTTGTCAATCAAACATAACTGCTACGTAAAAAATTATTTTGTTTCAAAGGAACAGTACAAAATTCACGTATTGTTCTGTGTAAAAGAAAACAAATTCTAATTGATTGTTAATATACATATATTGTTTTTATTCTTGTTCTGGTTCATTAACCTGAATAATTGATATATATTTTCTAGGTTTAGCTTTCTTTATTTTGGAAATGTCGGCAATCCAATTATGTTTAAATATAAGTTTCCTTAAAAGTTCTTGGTCGTTTATAAAGTTTTTCCTGTTTTCATCCCATATGTCAGATATTTTAGTGATTCCACTTTTCGAAAAAGAAGATATAAATAACGGTTGTTTATTATGTTGTATTTTTTGTTACCGAATAATGGTTGTGACAAAACTTAAAATTTAGGAATTTGCTGATATTCATCCCAGTCAAGTCTGAACATCTAGCTAGGAAATTGGTTTGCATACATTTATGATAAAGTTTTTTTAAATAGTGTTTACCAATAGCATTCCATGCCTCAGTTTTTGTGTGCATAATTCTGTTTACTGTTTTTGATTGTAAGTCATTGATCATTTAAATTCCTTGATTCAATATACTATTACAACAAACTTTTCTTTCTATCAGACTGACTTTCCCATCCCATATATAGTCCCATATGATTTTGTTTAATTCCTGCGTATACTTTTCAGGAATGCCTCTTGGTCCTATCTCAAATCATGTTAAGGATATAATAAAAAAAATATGACTAGAGTTTTACCCTTAAAGGTAAAAGTTCTTGTTTTCCATATTTGTATGCAGGTTTTACTTTCCATATCTTATCATTATCTATGCCATGTCCATGAAAGGTGCCTAATGTTTTTACATCAGTTTTTGTCCATTTTATTTAATTGAAGATAGGTTCTTTTTTTAGATGATCCTAGATAGATACCCTCCGTTTTATTATAATTTATTTTTGAACCTGATGCATCTTTATATATCTTTAGCAGTTTGATAAAAGTAGACCAATTGACCAATTTATTCAAAAATCACATGGTGATATTGATAAGTCTTCTAGAGGACTGACATATTCTATATTTAAGACATTTTGGCATAGAAAAGTATGTCTCTTGTCTTTCTCTGCTGCAAAACAATACTTGTTAACTGATACTGTGGTGCTATGAACTCGATGACAATAGTCATTAACAGTCATCCATTAATGGATATTTTCATTAACATCAAATTAACAAGGAAAATGCTAAAGGTGTTATAAAATCATTTGACATATAACATCATAGGAAATATTAGAATGGGCTTCCAAGATTTTAGTATGTGTCTCTTATTTTACACCTTGGTGTCCAAGGAATCCTCAAAAGTCCAAACTGGAAGGAACACCAGCCAAATTTATTTCTTATTGTACAAAACTACAGTAGTATTGACCTTAGAAATATATTCCTCCTATCATCTAGACCGAACCATTAAGTACTTTCAGTACTTTGATTATTTTTTGCCTATTTTGTACCCCATCTTTGCTGTTTAGTTCAAATATTTGTTCTCCAATCGTACTCCATCTTTGCTGTTTAGTTCAAATATTTATTTTCCAATCTTATTTTTATTGATGTTTATCAATAACAGATGATGTTATTCTATCAAACTTGAAATATTGGAGAAGTTATTAATAAATGACATTTAACAACAGATATTGTCTCTATTATTATTCCTTTGAGTACAGCAAACATAGCTTCGGTCACTTTGCTCTCTGTTACGAAACGGAGATGACATTAAACAATTCAGTTTTGATATCTTAGCCAAGATTTTTAGTTTGGCCAATGACTGTGGCGCTTATATGATTTCATCACTCCCGACGTTCAACTGTAAGACTACGCACAATATGCTCAATCATCAACCAATAGGAATGAGTGTAACATATGAAATTTAATTTAAATAGTTTATATAGTATTCGTGTCGTTATGTCCTATAACATTAACACTGTCTATTGGTACTAACAGAGCCCCACTTCTCTCTCTTTCTCTCTCTTCTCTGACTTCTATTATATTGGTTGATTTATGGTTAATTATCATTGCTTTGTATTTATCACACAGGCCTGGCATAACATATCGTTTAAAACTAACACAGAATATACTCATGGAATAATACTCATATCAAATATTTTTGTCAATCAAACAAAACGCTCTTTTGTTTCAAAGGAACAATACAACATTCACGTATTGTTCTGTGCAAAAGAAAACAAATTTGAGTCGGTACACAAATGTGTATAGTAATTTTGTTTTATAAAACTAGTCTAGAATACGTACTTTTTCAAATAAATTCTTCTGATCTAAACATACGAACGATCAATTTCTTTCTATATTTTTCGTTTTTTCCCAAAAAAAAAAATTCAATTGACATATCAATAAATAACAATATTTTCCTTTCATAGAGGGCCTCTCACACCAATTTCCATATTTAAAAAATTATTCTAATCTTGCACTCAAACATTCACCTCTTTCACATTAATTAAAGATATATTCATGATTTATTCATTATTCCCTCTCAGTCATCCATATCCATTCACAATAAACTGATTCTTATAATTACAATTGCAAATAATTAATTTACTTTGTGTATACCAGATAGTTGCCATCAAATATGTCAGAGGAGACAACTCATATAAAAAGGGTAAAAGGGAGACTACTCCGTTTCACATATTCTAACCTTATATTACATATTTATCCAAAAGCTTTCTTGCTTTTGATGATTTCAGTGATACACATATTTTATATACAAATAGTTCTTGATTACAGTTTTTGTAACAAACTCCGGTATTTTGAAATGCTCAATTCCTTTTTTCGGTTTTCTTTGATTTTTATGTACAATATCTTTAAGCAATTCTTTTCAAATTTGAAATTCAAATATAGGAGAAGTTGATTTGTTTTGGTATTTTTTTTATATTCCTTATCTTTCATATAACCCATTCAGTTGTAATTATGTGCTGGAGATTGCATTTTCCCATACATCATCAGAGCAGTCACCGAGCATCATTTTCTTTTCATCAATATTCCATGTTATTTTTTTTCCTAATTGTTTTATTTTTCAAAAGATGTTTTTTACATATATATTAAGATTGTGCAGATATAGAATTACATACAAAAAATAACATGCAAAGTGAAGACACATACACACTCCTGCACATTCATACACCTTGTTATAGCAGATTAATGGTAGTTAACAATACAAACAAAAGCAAAAACAAAAAGAAACAAATGAAGACCAGAGACAGATAAACAAAACAAAAGTATACAACATCTATTGACACCATCAAAATGATATGAACGGAAAGAGTAAACAAAACAGAAAACGTGGACGAACAAACAGACAGACATTAAAACTTGTAGACAAACAGGATTGACAGACTTACGTTGTACATGTAGTATCAGAATGACAACTGATAATATGGATGGACATAATGACAAAACATGGACTGACAAAAGAAAGGGGGGAGACTACATACTGTGATATATAAACACTTCATTTCACAACGATTAGCCATAGCGAAGCTATCCAATTTTAAGAAAAGAGAGATCTCACAAGTAATGAGAAGACATATATCAATAAATAAGATGTGATCAGGGACCTCCCAAAATATTTGGTGCTTTGCCAGGGTATGGATAGACATAAAAAAACCTTGTATGATATAAGAATATGGATACGAGGGACATTTAAAAAATTGCATAAAAAACAACTTACATGTCATATTCCTAACAATGGCAACCATTTTTTTTCAATCATTTTCAAATTTCATTTGAAAAGAATCGCTTTTATTAAAAACTTATATTTCTGGACACTGTAGTGATCTTTTATAACATTTACAAGTGCATTGATGTTAAGTGTTTTATGGAGACATTTTGTTTTATAAATATAGTGCTTAATAACCAATAAGATTTCATTATCAGCCACATTAGCATGTGGTGAAATTACTCCAAAGAGTAGAGTGTCTGTATTCATTAAGAAGGGGATAAACAGGATTTCAAGTAAATAATCAAAATTCTCAAAAAAAGCTTGGACTTCAGTACATTCCCAAAGACAAGGTACTATTGTTTCACTTTCCCTGTTATAAAATGTACAAATTGGACTAGGGTGCAAATTAATCTTATATAGAAAGGTATTTGTCACTAGAATATTATGTATAATTCTTACTTGCAACCACTGAAGTTTTGAACTTTGATATATTTTTCCTATTTCTTTTTATCATAGTCAAATTCAAGGTTCCACTTTCTTGTACCTATTGGTGTAACAGCAGGAGTAATCAAACAGTTAAAAAAATCTTTAGACCCCTTTTTGACTCTTAAAGAAAATCTAAAATTCAAGTGGTATAATGGGTAGAGGGAGTATCTCCAAATGCAATTGTACATCAATTTTTCGAAGGAAATTCTTGGCTGCAGAAGCAAGACATTGAAACTGTAGAAAATTAGTATGAATGTTAAAAATATTTGAAAACTCGTTAAAAGTGAAAAACGTTAAGCTGTCAGGATTCTAAATAAGGTCATTGAGGGTAATTACACCAGCATTGAACCAGTTTTGATAAAATACGCATTTATTTCCAACTTTAATATCTGCATTATACCATAATGTTGTTTTCAATATGGTTTCTTGTTTATATCTAGATTGGATTGATATTGGGGAATTATTCAATTTAAATACACAATCTTTCCAAAACATGTTTTGACAATTGATTAGGCAATGTTAAATATATTCATTCCCACATTTCTACATTTTATCAATATTTATATAATAATGTAAAAGTGATTTCCACTTTCCTGTAGAATACAAAGTTCTCCTAATCCAGCCTAATTTTAAAGAGTCTATGAATGTTTGCACATCTATCATTTTCAGTCCCCCATCCTTATAGTTCTTAATAATGACATTTTTTAATTTTATGAGATTTCGCTTAAATTGACCGAAAAATCATTTCCCAAAAAAGTGAATTTGTTTCTACCCTATAAAAGATTATATTCTTGAAAAAACTTTTCCTCACTGTACTTTTTGCTTCCTATCCATACTACCTGTGTTTTACTGGTGTTGACATTTAGTCATGATATTTTAGCAAAAATCTTTAATTCATTTCTTGATTCCCTTAACGATATCTCTGAACCATTTAGTATTAGACCTGTGTTACAGCGTATTGTAAGTTCAAGATGTCTACATTATCAATTTGGATACCTTTTATTTCGATATTTGACCTAATTCTAGCAGCTAGTATATCTACGCAAAGAACAAAAATGTAGGGGGCGATCGGATCTCCCTGACGGCAACCACGTTTGATTGAGACGGGCAAGGAAAGATTTCCACCTTGATTAACAAAAGACGATACATTATTATGTAATGTTTGGACCCATTTTCTAATACCAACCCCAACATTGAAATAATTTAAAACATTATCAATAAATTCCCAAGAAACAGAATCAAAAGCTTTTTCTAAGTCTATAAAGAGTATCATACCTTGAGTGTTTAGGTCTTCTACATAACATATAACATCATAAAGCGTTCGAATATATTTTCCAATATAGCGAGAGAGATAACACCAGATGCAATTTTATAAACAGTATTTAAAAGAGTATTTGGTCTCCAGTTTTTTGAAAGGTGGCGTGGTTTATCCCGCTTTGGTAGACATGTAATGATGCCTTGTCTTTGTGTTATAGAAAATTGACCTGTCGAGAAACTAAAATTAATTGATCTTACAATGAACTCTCCTAAATATTTCCAAAACATTTAAAAAAATTATTTTCAGAGTGTAAGTTGCTTCATCCACAGTTATGTAACCTTCTAACCTTTCTGACTCAAAATTACTTAATTTGGGAACCTCACAACCATTGAGATAATGATCTAAATTAATATTGTTCACTTCTCTAAAGCTATATATATCAGTGTAAAAAGATTGAAGTTCAAATAAAATATCATTTTGGTTTGTGATTATGTCACCATTTTCCTTCTGTTTTTTTTATTATTTTTGAGGTAAAATTTCTATTTTTAAGATTAAAAAAACTATGATGTAAGCTTTTCTCCCTCTTCGATCCATTTTGCTCTCGACCTAACAATACTTCGCTTAGCTGTTCGTATACGTAATGCCTCTAATTCCCTTTTCTTTTCTTCCAATTCAACCTGATCTGAATCTGTGTTGTCTTCAAAAGTTTCTATAGTTTTCTTAAGATTTTCTTCTAATAGGTTATTTTTTTTCTTGTAAGATGCGTAAGATATTGATTTTCCTCTTATTTCCATGTGTAAGGTTTCTAAAAAAAGTTGGTCATTGATTGTTTGATTGGGTATGTCAGAAAGAGAGTCTAAATTATATACAGGCAAGGCATATTGTAATTTAGTGTTTTCAATGCATTTTTTTACTACATCTATATATTCAGGATCTAATAATAGGGTATTGTTTAGTTTCCAAAGACTCCTACCTCTTTTAAAATCACTTAGTTTAAATTGTATAACAGTGGCAGAATGATCCGAACGGTAACTGGGCTCTATAGTAGACCTATTGATACCTGACAGCAAGTTTATAGATAATAGAAAAAAAAATCTAGTCTAGCCTGTTTTATTGGATTGTTTCTACGCCAAGTGTATCTCCTACTATCAGGGTTGTGTTCCCATGTCATATTGATGGTGTCAAAACTTCCATTATTGTCAAGATTAGGATTATTATATTTAACAATTGTGATGCGAATAAACAGTTGAAGCCAAATGGGTTAAAGTCTCATTTTCAGTTCTACACATATGACATAGTCCATCGGATCTATTCATAAAATTTAGTTTGTTTTCAGTATATATTACATTATTCATACTTCTCAATTGAAATTCTTCCGTTTTATTTGTAATTCTTCCAAGCTATTTCCTTCTGAAATTGAGTGTTCCACTTCATTTCTGGTTTCAGTCTTGTAATTGGTGTAGTAATAGTACGCAGGATTTGCAATCAGTCAAGTTTTTTGACTTTACAATTTTAAAATGATTTTCATTAAAAACACATATCTCTAATTTTTTGTTAATATACATATATTGTTTCTATTCTGGTTCTGGTTCATTACCCTGAATAATTGCAATATATTTTTCTAGGTATATGTTTCTTTATTTTGGAAATCACGGCAATCCAATTATGTTTAAATATAAGTTTCCTTAAAAGTTCTTGGTTGTTTATAAAGATTTTCCTGTTCTCATCCCATATGTCAGATTTAGTGATTCCACTTTTCGAAAAAGAAGATATAAATAACGGTTGTTTATTATGTTGTATGTTTTTGTTACCGAATAATGGTTGCGACAAAACTGATCCCATTAGGTACTATTTTAGATTTCATGTTTGACAAGGCTTTCAAAATAGTATAATGAAATTTGGGAATTCGATTGCTGATATTTAACCCATTCAAGTCTGAACATCAATCTAGGAAATTGGTTTGCATATATTTATTACTAAGGTTGTTTTTTTAAATAGTGTTTACCAATAGCATTCCATGCCTCAGTTTTTGTGTACAGAATTCCGTATACCGTTTTTGATTGTATACTTTCTGCAAAGTCTGTCAATATCATTTAAATTCCTCCATTCAATATACTATTACCACAAACGTTTCTTTCTATCACATTGACTTTCCAATCCCATATATAGTCCCATATAATTTTGTTTATTTCAGGAATATTGACTCCCTTAGGTTTCCATGATATGATATCATCGTTTTATTTGTATTTACGTCTTTCGATAGTTACTGGTTCATATCTGCATGAGATAAGTATTTGAATTATAAACAAAGCTGTTAATACATTGTAACTTTCAAAAGTAAGAACCACTCTTAACCACTTCCAGTGAGATGATGCATGTTCACTTGGTGAAAATGGTGATTCATTTGTTTGGAAATAAGTTCCTTATTCATTGAGTTTTACTGGCAAATGAACTCAAATGAAAAGATTGTACTGATCTGAATCATTGACATCCTCTGATACAATTTATCAATACTGTATCAAATAGGCTTTATAAAATACTTTAGAGAAGGTAAAAGGTACATGAGATAAAAAGACAACTACAGAATACATATGTATGTAAGCAATATTGTTAAACGGTTGTCAGTACAACCAGGACCTTTTTGGGAATCTTACATATATAATATTAGAAAGATCTCTTCTGTACCTTTGAAGAAATAGCGGTAAAAACTTAAATTTTCAAAATCCAAGATGGCGGTCTGTCGGTCCCAAAATGTAATATGCACAACTAGGGTCCAAGAGCAATCTACGTATCGAATTTGAGACAGACCAGGAACAAAAGGCAATTTGATTTGTCCACCGGTTGATGTTGGTGGGCTAAAGATCTCAGTATGCCATTTAAACGAAGCTGTTTAAACACAAAGTTAATTAAGTGATAAAATAGGAATGCGTAATAACAATATCGTGTTCGTCATAATTTGTCTATTTTCAAGTTATGTGCTATATCATGTATAACAGATACGCACAGGCGAACAGGGCAACTCTAATTTTAAGATCAAACACAAATGACAATAAAACCGTAAGTTGATGAAAGTTGCAGTGCTTTCATTTCATTCAAAAAGGCGATAACTCATTATATGTTTGTATCGCCTTGATTACGTTCTTGATTCGGCTCAGAAATACTAAAACAGATAAAGATTATAATTGGGGTTGCCACAACATTTAGGTATTACTCATGTGGATTACGTGCCGGTCTCTCATTTGTAAGGACCATATCAATACGTGACTTTGAAGTTCCACGATGAAAAGTATATTGAGGTGCATCTGGATTATGAATTCGCCATATGTCTTGTAATCTGAATTTCCTAATCAATGCAATTAATTCAATATTACTTATGTCTTCCCTATTAAGGATTGAGTTTCTATCTATTGACTTATCTCGCACACAGTTAAAATCACCTATTAAAATATTTTCAATTGATAATAATGATGTTGTTCAACAAAGAATTCCATAACAAAAATGGCACCTACAGCTTAGTCTTATTGCGTATTTACAAAGCCTATTTGATATAGTATTGATAAATTGTAGGTTGTACTTTTTGTTTGTTTAGAAATTCCCTAATAGTTATTACTTTAAGCATATATTTTAAGAATCCTATACATATAATGGGATCATCAGAAAGGTATTTAACTCGATAGCATAGGTTATCGAACTAGATGAGCATGTTATTTGATGGTTTATAAACACTATTTCTAATTTCTTTCAAAACTTTTATTTTTCTTAATATAACCTAATGATATAACGTCAACTGTTTATAAAAATCTTGTAACCTGTTTCACAGGTTAATTGTAACCTGTTAAACAAATTGTTAATTTGATTGGTTTACGGGTATACCGTTTATAGTGATTTTTACATAATTGTGCCCTGTTACATTTAAAGCCTGTACAGTTTGGCGTCTGCTATCTGACTTATTGCTTATTTGATAACAGGGAGCTAATACTGAGAAACGGGGTTTCCTAATCACGGGACGAGGCACATAACGATAGTATTGGCTTATTAGGTCGACAAGCTTCTGTATAGTTGTGGGCATGACTTAGAATGGTAGATTTGTTACGAATTGACTTTTAAATGTAATCCGAAAACATAGTTCTATTTCTATAAATGTTCTGTCAATAATTAATATGTATGCTATAGGGAACTGAAGTAAACATTTATATAAATATTAGATGAAAACACGCGGTTTTTAGATGATAATATTTACAAAGAATATCCATTGTCTTAAAATGAATCGGTTCGAAGATGATTTTCAAATATTTGGCAATGGTAATAATTGATGTTTTTTTCGGGCGAGAATGATTTAAAACAGTGACCACCAATATTAGCTGTATACAAAATGACTGATAAGTTTGTCAATGACACGCTATACACGTTCTTCCACCCAATACTTGTGTAGATAGCCATGTGTTTACATGAAGATATAACGAAAAGTCATTTATGATCATTTGATCGGTTGTGTTAAATAACCATACGTTTAACATGATACATATAAACATTATTTCTCAAAGATAATCTAAGTATAAGGTACTCGTTTAAATCGAAATTAATAGATATTAAAATAGATGAAAAACAATGTCTTTAACAATACGATTATCTGATATTAGAGACAACATACTTGTTTCGTTTTGATACAATTAATGTTATATTTTTTATCAATTGATAAATAAAGCGTACCGAATTTCATATCTAGTTAAATGATTATCTATACATAAAGCCGATAAGGACCGCTGATTTTCAGAGTAAAATTATTGAATGAAGCTGTTCTTTTTAATAGATCGGGATGAATAAATATTTTCATCATCAATAAGACAGACAGAGCTTAAATGAAAGGAAAGAGAAACAAACTTATCAGCAGTAAGACAATGTTGATCTATCGCGTTGGTTTGATATAGGTGGATAACGTCTAGTACGTTGATATGAGCTAGTTTAACGGTAGCATGCAAATGAGTATTTACTGAGATACTTAGTATCCAGAGTAAACTGGTTAATTATCGTAAAATGAAGGAATATCATAGATAAATGATTCATTAAAGTGTGTATCGATAATTCCCTGAATTCCTATCATCCAACTTACGTGTCGTCAACATTAAATAAGTCGGCCTTGCAGAAAAATATATTACCGATAGAAAAATGTCTGAGGTCCATCAGGCGAAATAACTCTTGTTAGATTGCCCTTGCCGGTTACAAGACAAGCAGGAATGATAATACACATTGTATCTCGATTACATGCTAATAAAGACTTAACTTTATTTGAATACATTATTTGCTTATGACAGCGATAATGATAAGCTTACGTAGTTTCGTAAACTCCCAACAATGTCACCTTATCCTAAATAATACACCCTTCCTTAACACGTTTAATGATAGTTAAGTATCACATCCCGTGTCATCCTATTATCCTCGACGTCGTTCTTTTACAGTACAGATGACCCTTTATGTTTTAATATGGTCTAAAAAGAAGTTTGCATCCCTTTTTTAACTTTATGCTAGATATGCAATATAGACTTTATGACGTTATACTCGATACTAATAATCTTTTTTTTGTTTATGAAGCGTAGTTAGCCTTTCATTGGGAGATCACGATAAAGTTTTTCCTAAAACCGATTGTCCTGAATTTATCATATGCGTATCAAGGGAATGGTATATTGTTTTAAGATGATATAATAGTTGTCTTTCTATCAAAATTTAACTAGTAAGTGTTTGTCATCTGGATTTAAATGTCCTATGGCAGACACCGAAAACAGATTAGATGTACTGAATAAACGTATGTTTCAGTGATACAATATGCAAGAATGCATTTGGTATAATGTAGATATGTGTTCAACTCATCATACTATTCAATATGTAAAGAAGGGAAAATTACAGGAAAGAAGACAATGAACGAGAACATAATACATTACCGCCACAGTCTGGTAGGATACTTACTTCCTGAAAGAGAAAACAAAAAGGTTATAGAACATCATTAAAATGGGAATAGATCGACATGTAGTACATCTTACTGTAAGACTGTCAGACATTATACATTTACGATTGCAAGTCCTACAATGTTACTTAATTACGATTAGGTAATATGCTACGCACTTTATGGGTAAAAATTCTAAAAAATATATCAGCATTGTGATATTTCATTTTGGTTTATTTTTTATGTCAATACTGATATATGTTTCCAGAACCAAGCATACTAGTATTGATTTTGGAATGCGCAATAACAATATTGTCAAAATAAGTCTATTGTTTAAGTTATGTATTTTGTACATATATGGCAGGTATGCACAGGCGTACAGGGCAACTTTAATTTAATTGTCAAACACAAATGACAATGAACCGGTAAGATGTTGTCAAATAGATCAAAGTTGCAGTGCATTTTATTTCATTCAATGAGGAGATAACTGATTATATGCGTTATCGCCTTTTTATATTACTTTCTTGATTCGGCTCAGAAATACTCAAACAGGTAAACACTACAAAGGATGTTACCACATCATTTATGTATCAGTCAAAAGTGGGTTACGTGCCTGTCTTGTAATGTTGATATGTTTCTAGAGCTCGTGGAAACATAATTACAAATGCAATGAAGGTGGGCAGGGGAATCGAGCTGAAAACACGAATTGGAACTCAACTACAGTGTGATGTTTAATATCTGCTGCATAGAAGACCAGGTAATGCATGATGTATGTTTGCGATAATATTCATAACACATTTATGAGCGAAGCTCATCTTTTACAACATATAGTGTATCATCAAACTTATTTGTCATAAAGCCCTTTTCATAATAATGTGAAATAGAAATAATAATAATTCCGACATTTTAACTAAAACTAACCGATTTCACACGTAAATTATTAAACTGTCTAACGACATTGGGGACGGAAATGTAACATTGGACGCTACATATATGAAATTGAAAACATGTTTTAAAATGAAGCCCAATAAATAGTCTCTCCTATCTAAATCTCCACTATCAAATGTATATCCCTCTTGTAAAATGTTTTAACTTTTCAAATAAAGAGTGGTAATGTTTTGATAATAAACAGAAAATCAGCATTATATCCCTATATAGGTGACAGTACAGATAGTAAATTACACCTAACCTACATACCTGTATTGTATAATAGCACAATAGGGGGAGTTATCTAATAGTGAGGACACATAAAGAGGGCAAACATTATGTGTAAATCTACCACAACAGTGACAACTAAACACTAGTCAAAAACAATTTCCATGCTTAGAATACAAGCTACCAACTTGAAGACTTTAGATTTGAACTTAATTTATTTGTTTCTACAGAAGGATTCTATTGGATTTGCTATATTTTCCGTATTTTGCCCCACTTCTCATGCCCCAGGGAGATTAGAGCAACCATTCATACAAAACTGGTTTCCCTTCACCAAAGGAAGCTTCTGACCAAATTAGAACACAATCCCTCGATTCCTACATAAGAAGAAGGATTGTAAAGTATTTGCTATATTTCCCCTTCTAGGCCCCGCTCCTCAGGCCACTGGAGAGCCAGGCCCACAGTTTATACAGAATTGATTTCCCGTCTCCTAAGGAAGATTCAAACCAAATTATGTCAAAATACAGTTATGACTAGTAGGGATTTTTTTATGAAAGGTTGACGGACGATGAACAACGGACATGACACAAGCTCATCGGCCTTTCGAGTCAAGTGAGCTAAAACATTTTGTTTTTGGAATAATTATATTTAAAGTATACATGTTTTAATTTATGAATAATGTTATGCTTGCATCATATTTCTCTCATACCTACGCGTGTAATACTTGCTGGTCGTAAAGTCACAGCGTCAACAAAATTACTCGGTAGTGTTTTATTCTTTTTTCAGAAACTAGGTTGGGTTAATTTTAAAAGTTACAAAAAAATGGAATTTGTGTAGAAAATATCACGCATTTTTCATGAAGTCGCGGTTTTTTTCGAATTTATTTCAAAGTGGTGGAAATCATAGTAGTAAAATTGCAAAAAAACGTCGAGGTATGAGAGAAAAATACTCTTCTTTACGTGGATATGAAGGATGGTGATATTCTAACCTCGGAATCACAAAATGTTGTAAAACAAGACTCGGGTATGAATCTCAGGTTGAATATCCTTATCCTTCATATCCACATATGAAACAGTTATAGCTAGGCCTAGTGTCTAAACTTAACTGAGTACATGCACTAGCAAATAAGTGTAATAATGATAATAAAGGAAATAATAATAGGTAAATGACTATAGAGTATTGGAATATAAAGCGAAATTAAAGAAAGGCTTTGCTTAAATTAATACCCGTATGTAAAATTAAATATTGCACAATCAAAAACTTTATGTTAGCATATGATTGCTGATGTATTTTATATTTAGCGGTACATACATGCAGATAAAAGATTATCTGGCAATTGTTAGTTTCTAAGTAAAAATGATGTATACACGTTATGTATATATTTGAAATATACATGTAGAAGAAACGATTTAATTAACAGGGATTACAGAGATTAGTGTAATATCTATGGGGATACTCATTTGATGATAACATTAATGTAAACAATTATTGTCAACTGCAATACTAAAGCTGGCATAATATTATTGTGAAATAAAAGAGTATATTAAGTAATTGTTACTAACGCCCAGGGGAGGTAAACACATACGCATTGAGCTTTTTTACTAAAATAGTTTTTGTTTTAAAAAACAGAATGGTACAAAAATCCAAATGAATACCCAAAAATAAAATATAATATGATATACAAAAACTATAAATATTGACTGCAATGAAGTGTTTATCAGTATTGTATTCACGGGTTATCTGTTTAGATAACCACATGAATTTGGAAGTGCTAACAAAACGGAAACATATGAAAACTAGCTCGAATTATAATTAAAATAGTGCACTCGACAAATCCGTAAGATATTTGTTTAAAGTTCTGTAATTTAGTGTTATATTTCTTTTTTATGCACTGCGTATTTAATATTTGTGAGATATACTTATGACACAACTATAAGATATGTGCTGCTTGTCAAACGATACAGGTTATTCATTAATTGGTCAAAAGCGAGTGAAAATATATCTTACAGTCTCAACATCAAACTTTAAAAATGTAATAAAGCCGCTTTTTATGACGTTATTATCAAGATGTCACAACCATCGTGCCAGCATTCACTGGAAATGACTGTTCCATCCTTTACGATAACGAAATATCTATTAATTATAGATGCAAAATCCTGTAGAATTTCATCATAAAATTGCAACCAAATTTAAATATAAGCACTGCCTCTGTTCAGTTGGCATTCATATGGGCTATGAACGCAAATTGAAAGACTTTGAATGCTCAATTATGTACCGCCAAAAGTGGGTATATGGAAATTAGCTATCAACTTATACTTTGACATATATCGGAATTAAACAACTGTGCGTAATTTCGCGAGAAGGTTTTGCTTGTACGCTAACACTGTAGCGCAAATACATTAAATTATTGCGTTTTTTGTGTATATATAGCAGTTTTTTTAATTACTCTTATTTATTTTAATGCTATTTTTTACCGATTAAGCGGTTACAAAACCTAATATGAATTTATAGACAAACAACTGAATGACCTCTTCTTGTCATAGACACAATCGATATTGAGAATAATGCTTTTAACTTAGTTTGTTAACTCAGTGAGGCAATCGCTAAACATTAATTTTCATCCTTTCACTTATTTTAACAATAAAACAAATTCAGTTTCTTAGCCAAGATTTTAGTTTGGCCAATGGCTGTGCCGCTTATATAATTTCATAATTTTCGACGTACAAACTTTAGGACCATGCACAATAACCTCAATCATCAACCAATAGGCATGAGTGTAACATATACAAAGTTAATTTAAACAATTGATATAGTATTCGTGTCGTTATGTCCTATAACACTGACACTGTCTATTGGTACTAACAGAGTCCCACTTCTCTCTCTTTCTCTCTCTCCTCTGACTTCTATTATATTGGTTGATTTATAGTTAATTATCATTGCTTTGTATTTATCACACAGATCTGTCATAATATATCGTTTAAAACTAACACAGAATATACTCATGGAATATTACTCAAATCAAATATTTATGTCAATCAAACATAACTGTTACGTAAAAACGTTATTTTGTTTCAAAGGAACAGTACAAAATTCATGTATTGTTCTGTGTAAAAGAAAACAAATTCTAATTTATTGTTAATATACATATATTGTTTATATTCTGATTCTGGTTCATTACCCTGAACAATTGCAATATATTTTCTAGGTTTAGCTTTCTTTATTTTGGACATCTCGGCAATCCAATTATGTTTAAATATACGATTCCTTAAAAGTTCTTGGTTGTTTATGAAGTTTTTCCTGTTTTCATCCCATATGTCAGATATTTTAGTGATTCCACTTTTCGAAAAAGACGATATAACTAACGGTTGTTTATTATGTTGTATGTTTTTGTTACCGAATAATGGTTGTGATAAAACTTATCCCATTAGGTGTTATTTAGATTTCATGCTTAACAATACTTTCAAAATAGTATAATAAAATTTGGGAATTTGAATGCTGATATTTAACCCATTCAAGTCTGAACATCTTGCTAGGAAATTGGTTTGCATATATCTATTATAAAAAAATTAAATAGTGTTTACAAATAGCATTCCATGCTACAGTTTTTGTGTGCATAATTCTATATACTGTTTTTGATTGTAAGTCTGTCAAATTTATCATTTAAATTCCTCCATTCAATTTACTATTACAACAAACTTTTCTTTCTATCAGATTGACTTTCCCATCCCATATATAGTCCTATATGATAATGTTTATTTCCTGCGTATACTTTTTCAGGAATGCCTCTTGGTGCTATCTCATTCCTATTAATGATACAATAAAAAAATGATGACTAGAGTTTTACCCTTAAAGGTAAAATTCTTTGTTTTCCATACTTGTATGCAGTTTTTTATCTTTAGTTTTTTTTCTTTCCATATTATATCATTATCTATGACATGTCCATGAAAGACGCCTAATGTTTTTTAGCATTTTTGTCCATCTTATTTTATTGAAGATAGTTTTTTTGTTTTCCCATGGTCCTAGATAGATAACCTCTGTTTATCATAATTTATTTTTGAACCTGATGCATCTTTATATATCTTTAGCAGTTTAAATGTTTGTTCTATAGATTTTCTGTTTTATTCATAGGCTGTGTATCGTCCGCAGACATATTTAATTTGGTTTTAATATTATCTGATCCTGATAGCTGTAATCCTTTTATTTCTTTATCAGCTCTGATAGCATTTGCTAGTGGCTCTGCCTGTAAAATATAAAGTAGTGGTGCGATTGGGCTGATTTCAAAATAGGCCGATGTATAGCCATTTGTCTGTTCTGTATTCATGTTTTTGAGTTCATCAAAAGCATATATATCCAATTGCAAAAATTATTTCCAAATTTGAACTCATGTACACATTTCAAAATCCAGCCCAATTCAATTCTGTTAAATGCTTTTTGTTGGTCTAAAAATATCATGGATCCTTCTTGATGTTTATTTCACAATAGTCAGTTACATCCTTTAGAAGTCTATTAGCCTCCGTTATGTTTCGCTCTGATACAAAACCTTTTTGGTATCTATGGATTATTCTTGGTAAAATTATTTTTAATCTATTACTAAAATTTTTTGCAATTATTTTGTAATCAGTATTCAAAAGGGTTAGAGGTCTCCAATTTCTTTTATCTTCTCTTTCACCTTTCTTATATAGTAATTTTATAATACCTTTAGGTTGAGAATTTGATATAATAAATTTTGTAATCTCATTTTTAATTAAGTACCAATATTTTTTTTATATAATTAAGATGTTATCCCATCTTCTCCTGGGGATTTATTTAATTTTAAATTATTTATTACTTTAGTAATTTCTTCTTGTTCAATAGGCCTATCTAGATGCATACATGCTTCATTTGTTAATTTATTTTCTATATACTTTGTTTAGTATTCAGCTTTATCACTACTCCATCCCTTTGTCTTAAAGAGTTTTTTTTAAAACTTTGTCTGCTCATTGAGTATATTTTTAATCCCACTTAAATAGTTACCTTCCTCATTTCTTATTCTAAACCATTGCGCATTTTCTGTATTTTTTTTTCTTTTTCAAAAAAATATTTTGTTGAATGTTCTCTTTCCTCAAAATCTTGAACCCTTGATCTCACTTTAGCACCATCTGCCTTGTTATTGTGATATTGTTTTATTTTCATTTTCAATTTCTCTATTAGGTTATGAATTTCAGGATCATGATAGTTTGCATGCATTAGTTTGTCTAGCTGTTCTTTTACATTATCTATTAGCAACTTCCATGGCTAACTCTTTTATCTATATTTTGATGACATCCCAAATTCTAAAATAGTGTTATTTTCAAAACATCACTATTAATAACTTTCTCACTTAATTTCCAAAGAACCTGGTCCTCTATCAGATTCGTACAATAATATTCGCAACGAAATCAATTTATGATCACTAAAAGAACAATGTTTTATATTAACATTACTTAATAATGATGATATATTCTCATGTATAAGGAGCATATCATTACGTGACTTTGAGGTCCCACGGTGAAAAGTATATTGGGATGCATCTGGATTATGAATTCGCCATATGTCTTGTAATCTGAAGTTCCTAATCAATGCAATTGATTCAATGTCACCTATGTCTTCCCTATTATGGATTTCGATCTTTTGACTTATCTCGCACACAGTTAAAATCACCTATCAAAATATTTTCAATTGATTATATTGATGTGGCTCAACAAACAATTTCATAACAAAAATGACATATTAGTCATACGATGTGAAACATCTGTAATCACATCATTATCAGTTTTGTTGTCATATGATTAATTGACTAAATACAGTGAATAAGAATTTTGGATATGTACTAAATGTGATAATTATAGTTTTAAAAATGTAACACAAAACAATGTTTTAGAAGGTGCTTTTGATTACAAAAAAGTTAATTAGTCAAGTGATACTTTGTTAAAATTGTTAATTTAACTACTGCATAAAGAAATTATTTTCAAACAATACTTAAAAAAAAACCTAATTTAATATATCGCTGCAGGAATGTTGACTTCCTTAGGTGTCCATGATAGTTACTGGTTCATGTCTACATTTGATAAGTATATGAAATGTGAACAAAGCTGTTGATACAGTGTAACTTTTAAAAGTAAGAACAACTCTTAACCACTTCCAGTGAGATGATGCATGTTCACTTTTATGGTAATCCATTTGTTTAGAAATACGTTCACTATTCATTGAGTTTTACTGGCAAATGAACGCAAATGGAAGGATTGTACTGATCTGTATCATGGCATCCTCTGATACAACCTACAATTTATCAATACTGTATCAAATGGGCTTTGTAAAATATCTTAGAGAAGGTAACAGGTACATGAGATAAAAAGACAACTTCAAAATACATATGTATGTCAGAATTATAGTTAAACGGTCATAAGTACAACTAGGGCCTTTGTGAATCTTACATATCAAATATGACAAAGATCTCTTCTGTACCTTTGTAGAAATAGCGGTAAAAAAAACTTCAATTTTCAAAATTCAAGATGCCGGTCTGTCGGTCCCAAAATGTAATATGCACAACTAGAAAAAGACGATTTGATTTGTCCACCGGTTGATGTTGGTGGGCTAAACATGTCAGTATGCCTTTTATACGAAGCTGTTAAAACACATAGTTTATTAAGTGATCAAATAAGAATGCGTAATAACAATATTTAGTTGGCCATAATTAGTCTATTTCCAAGTTATGTGTTTTATCATGTATAACAGGTACGCACAGGCGAACAGGGCAACTCTAATTTTAAGACCAAACACAAATGACAATGAAACCGTAACTTGATTAAAGTTGCAGTGCTTTCATTTCATTCAAAAAGGCGATAACTCATTATTATTGACTCGGGGACTATACCTCGCCAAACAACACTATAGGAGAACAGTTTCCTCTGGAAAGGTACATAATAGATTTAGTACGTCACATGACATTCATTATGACGTCATATATTTGGTCGTGTGCTCATTCCCGGGGGACTATACTTTGGTATAGTTCCCGTAGTCAGGTATAGTCTCCCGTAGTCAAGAAGGACAGGGACTGTCGTATATAAGTCCATGGCTGTTATCCAATCGCATTTCTAGTAATTATCATGTGATGTACTAAATGTTTGTATCCTCTTTTTCATATTACATTCTTGATTCGGCTCAGAAATACTAAACCAGATAAAGACAATAATTGGGGTTTCCACAACATTTAGGTACTAGTCATGTGGATTACGTGCCGGTCTGTTAATGATGATATGCTTCTGGAGCTCGTTGAAATATAATTATGTACAAAATTTTTTGAAGGTGAGCAGCTGAAAACATGTCCGATTCGAACCCAACTACAGTGTGATGTTTAAATTCTGCTCCATATACGACTGGGTAATGCATGATGTATGTTTGCGCTAATATTCATGACACATTTGTAAGAGAAGCTAATATTTTACGATACATTGTATAACATCAAATTAATTTGTCGTAGAGCCTTTTTCATCACAACTTGCTGTAGAATTAATAATAATTCCGATAATTAACTAAAACTATTTAGTATTACTTGTGACATATCAAACGGTCTAACAACATTGGGGAGGTACATGTAACATTAGACGCTAAATATATCAAATTGAAAACATGCTTCAGAATGAAGCCAATTAAAAAAAGTATCACCCCTATTGAATATTTATCCCCTTTGGTCTGGTTTTACTTCCCAAATGATGATTGGTAGTGTTAAGAGGTAAAGGGCAAAAATTACATGTGTGTAAATCTACCATATAAATCAAAACAGTAAGAATTAAACACTAGTCTAAAACCAAATTATGAAAAATAAACATGGTTTTGAGTATAATTATATTTGAATTATAAACGTTTTAATTTACAATTGATATAATGTACTAACATATTATATACATAGCTATAGTTATAGCCAGTGTATATAAACTTAAATGCATACGACGTGCACTATCAAAAAAGTGTAATAATGATAATAAAGGAAATAATAATAAGTTAAAGAATATAGAGTATTGAAATATAAAAAGAAGGTTTAGAAAATCTTGGCTTAGATTAATATGATCAATCAATGAATGCACAATCAGAAACGTTATGTTAGTGGATTTATGCTGATATATCTATAGCTGCTACAAACAGATTTTTTGATGGTTATTTGAATGTATACAGTTATTGTTAACTGCGAAAATGAAGCTGGCGTCATCTAATAATACAATAATATAGTGTATAAAATAGTGTTAGTAACGTCCAGACGAGGAAAACACGCATACATTGAGCATTTTCGCTACTAGAATAGTTTTCAATTCAGAAGGTACAATCCAAATGAATTCCCCAGCCTTTAGATATAATATAAAAAAAAAAAAAAACTTTAAATATTGACAGCAATGTAGTGTGTATCAGTATTGTATTCACGGGTTTTCTGTATAGAATTTGGAAATGAGCTCGAATTGTAATAAGCATAGAGCATTCGACATGTGCGTATACTGTTTGTTTGTATAAAGTTCCGTAATTTAGTTTGATGTTGTGAGATATACTTATGACACAACTATAAGGTATGTGCTGCCAGTCACACGATACAGGTTATTTACATTATTAAATTTCTGTACGAAAATCGAAGACAATATAACAACATTGCGTTAGTAAACACCAAGTGTTACATTTGTAAATAATTGGTTTAAATTAAATATTTTAATCCTACATAGTTTGGTATTGTAATTACATACTAATATGCTTATTATTTTAATTATAAGTAAAATATACAAACAGACAGACACACTTACACTGACTAAGATTTACAATATTGTATAGATCTATATGGCTGATTGATGTGTATGATAAATTGAAACAAAACTGACCGGACAATATCGTGCTGTTTCCTTTTTCATTGAGTAATTTTGCACTGAACAACTTCAAATCATTCGTCTAATATATAAACATTACATTCCCCTTAGATAAATTAGCTGTTAGGAATATATAGGAATATGGAGGGTCTTATTATTTACACCAGATGTATGTTATGTTTTTATATAATGCCGCTACACATTTTTGCTTCTTTTTTACCACAGAATTGTACTTTTTGTTTGTTAAGAAATTCCCAAACAGTTATTTATTTAAGCATATGATTCAAGAATCCTATACATAATATGGGATCATAAGAAAGGTCTTTAACTCGATAGCATGGGTTATCCAATTAGATGAGCATGTTATTTGATGGTTTATAAACACTATTTCTAATTTCTTTTAAAAATTTTATTTTTTCTTAATAAAACCTAATGATATAACGTCAACTGTTTCCAAAAATCTTGTAACCTGTTTCACAGGCTAATTGTAACCTGTTAAACAAACTGTTTATTTGATTGGTTTACGGGTATACCGTTTATGGTGAATTTTTACTTAATTGTGCACGTGTTACATTTGAAGACTATAATGTTTGATGTCTGCTGTCTGACGTATTGCTTATTTGATAACAGGGAGTTAAGACTGAGAAACGGGGGTTTCCTAATCAGGGGACGGGGCAAATGACGATAGTATTGGCTTATGAGGTCGACAAGCGTCTGTATAGTTGTGGGCATGACTTAGAATGGTAGATTTGTTACGAATTGACTTTTAAATGTAATCCGAAAACATAGTTCTATATCTATAAATGTTCCGGCAATGATTAATATGTACACTGTATGTTATAGGGAACTGAAGTAAACATTCCTATAAATATTAGATGAAAACACGTGATTTATAGATGATAATATTAACAAACAATATTCATTGTTTAAATACGGCGGCGTATTAGGGCCACTACAAAATTTTATTTATCTTGTACGTACAAGTTATTATCTTGTACGTACAAGTTAGTATCTTGTACGTACAACCTAGTATCTTGTACGTACAACTTAGTATCTTGTACGTACAAGTTACCCTCTTGTACGTACAACTTAGTATCTTGTACGTACAACTTAGTATCTTGTACGTACAACTTAGTATCCTGTACGTACAAGATAGTATCTTGATAGTATCTTGTACGTACAAGTTAGTATCTTGTAAGTACAACTTAGTATCTTGTACGTACAAGATAGTATCTTGTACGTACAACTTAGTATCTTGTACGTACAAGATAGTATAATGTTGAAACTCTCGGTATTAAAGGCTGTGACTGGTTTACTGTCACAATGGCATCGCATGAAGCTATACGTATATTATGTACCCTTTGTTTAAGCCAAATGGAAAAAAAAAAATACCTTGCGACATTTTGTGGAGTTGTGATGCTGTGATAAGTTTCAGAGCATATACATGTAAATGGTTTAACGGAGTATTAACTATGATCATCATTTGGACAATAATTGATGTGTGTATATATGTTTAATAAAAACAAAAACACATGAAATAATTTGTTTTGCTTTTGTTGTCAGTGCAATCAGTAACTCGTTCGAATTAGGGCATAATGCCTAGGATTTTTTTCGGAGGCAGTTAATTATTTTCAATACTACTATTCTGAAGTAAAATAAATGCTCCAACATCTCCAATAATGGCACCATTGTGAAGTATTTAACTTTAATTACTGAAGAAAATTACTAATTTGATTTCTCCTCTTTTTTAATAGATAAAACTTATCATTCATCGGAGATGTATCATATCCATTTCATCACTAAATATATCTTATCTATAAAACAAGCGACTATACAGTTTCCTCGAAAGGAACTATACAGTGTCAGTTTCAAAATAATGCAAGTGACTATACAGTTTCAACTCATAATCCGGCAATTTCAAATTACGATTGTGAAAAAGATATTGTCCTCATTAATATATATTTATATTTTTAATATTGTCAAATAAGTTAATAAACCTGTGATCGTGCTTGAAGCAATGCAAAGTAGACAGACTATCTTTAATTACGAAAAATATCATGCGGATGACTCAATTCTGCGGTGATGAACAGCAGTTCAACTCAACTTGAATGTACAAGATACTAAGTTGTACGTACAAGATACTATCTTGTACGTACAAGATACTATAAGTTGTAAGTACAAGATAGTAACTTGTTCGTACAAGATATTAACTTGTTCGTACAAGATACTAACTTGTACGTACAAGATACTAAGTTGTACGTACAAGATAATAACTTGTTCGTACAAGATACTTCGTACAAGATACTATCTTGTACGTACAAGATACTAAGTTGTACGTACAAGATAATAACTTGTACGTACAAGATACTAAGTTGTACGTACAAGATACTAAGTTGTACGTACAACATACTAACTTGTACGTACAACATACTAACTTGTACGTACAAGATAAATTAAATTATATAGTGGCCCTAATACGCCGCCGTATTTAAAAATGAATCGGTTCGAAGATGATTTTCAAATATTTGGCAATGGTAATAATTGATGATTTTTGGACGAGAATGATTTAAAACAGTGACCACAAATATTAGATGTATACAAAATGACTGATAAGTCTGTCAATGACACGCTATACACGTTCTACCACCCATTACTTGTGTAGATAACCATATGTTTACATTTGATGAAAATATAACGAAAAGTCATTTGGTCGGTTGTGTTAGATAACCATACGTTTAACACGATACATATGAACATTGTTTCTCAAAGATAATCTAAGTATATAGTACACGTTTAAATCGAAATTAATGGATATTAAAATAGATAAAAAACAATGTCTTTAACAATACGATTATCTGATATTAGAGACAACATACTTGTTTCATTTTGATACAATTAATGTTATATTTGTTATCAATTGATAAATAAAGTGTACCGAATTGCATACCTAGTTAAATGATATGTATACATAAAGCCGATAAGAACCGCTGATTATCAGTGTAAAATATATTGAATAAAGCTGTTCTTTTTAATAGATCGGGATGCATAAATATTTTCATCATCAATAAGATAGATATAGCTTAAATGAAAGGAAAGGGACACAAACTGATCAGCAGTAAGACAGATTTGATCTACCGCATTGGTTTGATATAGGTTGATAACGTCTAGTACGTTGATATGAGCTAGTTTAACAGTAGCATACAAATGAGTATTTACTGAGATACTTAGTATTCAGAGTAAACTGGTAAATTATCGTAAAATGAAGGAATATCATAGACAAATGATTGATTCAAGTGTATATCGATAATCCCCTGAATTCCTGCCATCCAACTTACATGTCGTCAGCATTAAGTCGGCGTTGCAGAAAAATATATGAGCGATAGAAAAATGTCTGAGGTCCATCAGGCGAAATAACTCTTGTTAGATTGCCCTTGCCGGTTACAAGACAAGCAGGAATGATAATACACATTTTATTTCGATTACATGTCAATAAAGACTGAACTTTATTTGAAAACATTATTTATTTGCTTATGACAGCGATAATGATAAGCTCAAGTAGTTTCGTAAACTCCCAACAATGTCAGCTTATCCTAAATAATACACCCTTCCTTAACACGTTTAATAATAATTAAGTATCACATCCCGTGTCATCCTATTATCCTCGGCGTCGTTCTTTTACAGTACAGATGACCCTTTATGAATTAATATGGTTTAAAAAGAGAAGTTTGCATCCTTTTTTAAATTGATGCTAGACATTCAATATAGATTTTATGACGTTATACTCGCTACTAATATTTTTTTTTTGTTTATGAAGTGTAGTTAGCCTTTCATTGGGAGATCACTATAAAGTTTTTCCTAAAACCGATAGTCCTGAATTTATCATATGTGTATCAAGGGAATGGTATATTGCTTTAAGATGATATAATATTTATGTCTTTATATCAAAATGTAACTAGTAATTGTTTGTCATCTGGATTTAAATGTCCGATGGCAGATACCGAAAACAGATTAGATGTACTGAAGAAACGTATGTTTCAGCGATACAATATGCTAGAATGCATTAGGTATAATGTAGATATGTGTTCAACTCATCATATTATTCAATTTGTCAAGAAGAGAAAATTACAGCAAAGAAGACAATGAACGAGAACATAATACATTACCGCCTTAGTCTGGTAGGATACTTACATACTGAAAGAGAAAACAAAAAGGTTATAGAACATCATTAAAATGGGAATAGATCGACATGTAATACATCTTACTGTAAGACTGTCAGATATTATGTATTCGCCATTCCAAGTCATACAATGTTACTTAATTAATTACGATTAGGTAACAGACTACGGACTGTATGGGTAAAAGTTTCAAAGAACATATCAGGAATTCTCTAGGCACATATCAGCATTATGATATCTAAGTTTAGGTTTGTTTTCATATGTCACTACAGGTATTTGTTTCCAGAATCAAGCATACATGCAATGTCATGTACTTGTAGTATGTGTCTCACAATTGATATTCATTTTATGTTTCCCTAATTGATACAGTTTGAATAACCAAGTACTAAGTACGTGTCAATCAGAACCTCCGGATATGGTATATGTAAACATTCTTCTCAATATCTTATGGGTATATGAAGTTATAGACAAACAACGGAAGGACATTCCTCTTCACGGCGATGACTTCATAAACACAATCGATATGAGAATAATGCTTCAAATTTATTTTTTTAATCATTAAGCATTATTTTTCATCCTTTTCTTAATTTTACAATAAAATAAATTCAGTTGTGGCGCATTGGTATAACTTAGCCAATAGTTTTGTTTGGCCAAAAACTGTGCCGCTTTTACGACTTCATCATACCCAACGTACAACTGTAAGGCTATGCACAATAACCTCAATAATCAACCAATAGAAATGAGTGTAACATATGAAATTTAATTTAAACAGTTTATATAGTATTCGTGTTGGGATGTCCTATAACATTAAGAATGTCTATTGGTACTAACAGAGTTCAACTTCTCTCTCTTTTTCTCTCTCCTCCCACTTCTATTTTATTGGTTAATTAGCATAGCTTTGTATTTATCACACAGGCATGACATAACATATCGTTTAAAACTAGCACAGAATATACTTATGGAATAATACTTATATCAAATATTAATTTTGTCAATCACGCATCATAACTGTTACGTCAAAACGTCATTTTGTTCCAATAGAACAACACAACATTCATCTATTTTTCTGTTTGAAAGAAATAAATTGGAGTTGGTACACAAATGTGTATAGTAAATATGTTTTTTTAAAAGTAGTCTAGAACACGTATTTTTTAAAGTAAATTCTTCTCGTATAAACAAACACTCGAACGATCAATCGATATAATCAATGTGGCTCATCAAACAATTCCATAACATCAAGAAACTACAAAGCGTGGCATTATCCCCCGCGCCCTGCAGTTGGTATAATAAGAGACCCATGGGCCTTAATGGTCACCAGATATTTGATACAAATTAGATATGTCATTTCTTGACAACTGATGTCTTTTGTTCACGAAAAAGGAACATAGATCTAACAGATCTTCTTACAAAGTTTCATTAAGCTTGGTGCATATTAACACATATTATCAAATTCAAAAGATTCGGTAGATATTATTGTAAAGGGCAGTAACTCTGTAATAAGTTAGAGTAGGATCAAGTTGATTTTCGAAATCGTCCGAGATCTTTCCAATACAATGTCAGTCTACATACAAAGTTTAAATTAAGTTGGTGAATATTTACTCAAGTCATTGTGTTCGTAAAGTCCAATCATAATTGTTAGCGCAAAGGGCAATGACTCTGTAAATTACAGTCAAATCAGACCAATTTTCGAACTTTTCCGAGAATTATCGTCAAAATACAAAATTGTATGAAACTTTTGTTGTCATATGATTAATTGACTAAATACAGTGAATCAGGATTTTGGATATGTAATAAATGTAATAAATATGGTTTTTAAAATGTAACACAAAACTATGTTTTATGAGGAGGATTTGATTACAATAAAGTTTGTAAAGTGATAATAATTCAATATTATGAATTGCATGTCAAACCAGGTGCATATTTACTCAAGTCATTGTGTTCGTAAGCGCGGTAACAAACTTTTAACTATCAAAATTCAAGATGCCTGCCTTGTGGCCATCTTTTTGACCGAAATGCAATATGCACAACTAGGGCCCTATGGGATCGTAAAATTTGAGAACGATCCCTTCAGTACTTATGAGAAATAGCGGTAACAACCTTCAAATACCAAAATCCGCCTTGGGGCCATCTTGTTAACCGATCGGTCCCAAAATGCAATATGCACAATTATGGGCCCTACGGGAATATGCATGTAAAATTTGAGAAAACGCTTTCACGTATAACAAGGAAATACAGAATAAAGTTATTCACACATTTTTTTCGATTATTCGCAATTCGATATAAAGAGATTTCAAGTTTTTGCAGACTCTATTCAATTCATTATTTTTCGAACGTCAATATTTTGATCTTTTTTAATAAGAATTTTTTGCACAACTTGGTTTTAACGTTGATCTACAAAAGTTGCGGCATTTAGTAGTAGTTTATATGATTGGTCAAGTTGTTTGTTTGTTTGTTTGTTTGCTTAATTAACGTCCTATCAACTGTCACGGTCATGCAAGGACGGCCTCCCATGTATGCTGTCTGTTGCGTGTATGTTGTGCGAGGATGCGTGTTTTTGGAGACTGCGGTATATTCAGGTTGGTCAGAAGTTATACCATAATATCAATATGATCTTATGTATGATTTGATGGTTTACAACATTCAAAACATTTCACCCGAGTGACCAACAACGAAAAATGATATATTCATGCTCATTACTGAAATACCGCATATAAATAAAAGGATGATTGAGCAGTTCATAACACATCTATGAATTATAATGCGATGTCTGTTCTGTTGTGTGAGTTGTCAGTAAAAGTGGTTTATACGACCAACACGGAAACTGAACTATCTATACAATGGAACAGGAATACTTTAAGTGATTTTTTCTTTGATATTAATGTGAAAATATGTTGAGAATAATCTAGAAAATTACGTCAATATTTGAAATGTTTCGGGACGTGGTTAAATAAATTTTTGCACCACCTACTTTTAAGGTTTATCAAAAAATCCTGAAGTACCATAATGGTAATTTGATCTGATGTAAAAGAATGGATTTATTATATCAAAACATTTTATGAAAGTAATGAGTAAAAGAAAAGAATTAAGAAACATAAAAATGCTCTATGATAAAAAGAAAGAAAAAAAAACTTTTGAAGTTGGAAAATGCGATCTTTAATATTGTTATCAAATGAAAAAAATATTGTCACCAACTATATTAAATGTGAAACCAGCCCTTTCAGAGCAAAGCAGAAGGGTGGACATGGACGTAGGCCCAGTAAAGATAAGCTATCTTCGCCTTTAAGTGTAGAAGATACAGAAAAGGTAAACAATTCTACCCAGCATGCAGTTTGTTATGCCATACAGACAGATCCAACCTTATGGGCCAAACTTTCCTGTTAGACATAAAACAGGTCCACGAAAGTGTTACGGGTCGTCTGAAATACTTTGCGCAAGTTGGCGTTCATTTTCACAGCCATACAAGACCGCCCAAGTTCAGAGTGTGTTGCGGGTCAAGAGAATCACCTTATCGAGGAAGAGGTACAAAGTATGTTGGAAAAGAGGGCCATAGAAATGGTAAGCCCATGCGAAGGTCAGTTTCTGAGCCCAACCTTTTAGTTCCAAAGAAAGATGGGGGAATCGACCAGTTATCAACTTGAAAAAAGTCTGAACAAGTTTGTAGAATCTCAACATTTCCAAATAGAAGGTATTTTAAAAACTCTGAGAACTCTCAGTTAAATAGGAGACTATATGGTCAAGCTGGATCTGAAATATGCGTATTTATCAGTTTCCATGTGTCAGTCATACAGGAAATATCTAAGGTTTCTATGTCGGAACAGAACTTACGAATTTCTAGCAATGCCATTCGACCTATCTCCAGTATAGTATATTGAACTCAAACATATGCTTACTGATCCATTATTAATTGTATGGCATTGTTTCATGATTTATTGCATTTAACAAAGACAGACCAATCGACACGTCTGCAATAGTCGCTGTTTTGGGCTGTGTTTTTTCTATCCGCATATTTGTTGTTGCCTATAAATCTACACTTTGAACGTAATTATGTGTTTAGAATTCATTATTTTATATATCTACCATGCCGTATGCGTGTTCATATAAAGAAGGTTTAAGAAGGTCATATTAATCTAACACGATAACTAATTGTTGAAACATGACTTTATTCAGTTGGAGACAAAATCATATCATATGGTTCTAATACCTACTTATTTAGTGAATATGACACAGTATAAGATTTTCATAATTTAACACTTTACAATTATATGTCTGTGAGAAGAGGTAATGAAATTGACTATTCATATCAAATATATTACTAGGTAATTGCAGAATAATTGTGATACGAATTCTTTTCATGTATTTAGCTCAACTTACTAGGAGCGCTGTATCTGACCTACAGTGCAGACTCCATAGAATCTGAGCCATGAAACACCACTGTTCACTGGTATTTGACGAATAATAACATCGATATTCTTATACAATAAAAGGGCTTGGTATAATAACATGCACAGGTATGTTTTCCATGATTTACTGTACTTGTTAATCCGTTTAATACTATAGCAATAAGGAGGTTGTGTCACATATTGAGCGATATCACATACGTTATGTAGGATGTACGTTTAATACTATAGCAATAAGGAGGTTGTGTCACATATTGAGCGATATTTCACATACGTTATGTAGGATGTACGTTTAATACTATAGCAATAAGGAGGTTGTGTCACATATTGAGCGATATCTCACATACGTTATGTAGGATGTACGTTTAATACTACAGCAATAAGGAGGTTGTGTCACATATTGAGCGATATCTCACATACGTTATGTAGGATGTACGTTTAATACTAAAGCAATAAGGAGGTTGTGTTACATATTGAGCTATATCTCACATACGTTATGTAGGATGTACGTTTAATACTACAGCAATAAGGAGGTTGTGTCACAATACGTTATGTAGGATGTACGTTTAATACTACAGCAATAAGGAGGTTGTGTCACATATTGAGCGATATCTCACATACGTTATGTAGGATGTACGTTTAATACTATAGCAATAAGGAGGTTGTGTCACATATTGAGCGATCTCACATACGTTATGTAGGATGTACATTTCATGACGTTTATTTATGTCATTTCAACACCAGTAAATGACTCACTACCATATATGAATGACCACTAAAGTTTGGATTAATTCGATAAAATGTGATAAAATGTAATACTTACTTCGAAGTCATTCCCTTTGTACTGTAACATAAAATGATCAATTAAGGATAATTAGACAACAACAAAACATATGATAGATTCTAATTAACAATTGCGGGCAATCAGCATATATAGAAAACAGGAATTAAATAAGTTCCATACGTTTTAAGACTAGCTAGTGTCAAAGGAAAACGTGTAATGTTAATGTGTGCTGAATGCCATAAAATATTTACCGCTAATCTGTATCCGCATTTCATTCCACACTAAATATGATATATCAAAACGTCATTTCACACTATGTATGATACAGTTGACATCATTTCACACTATTATTGATACATTAGTCATTTTCACACTATGGTATTGATACATACGTCATTTCCACATATGGATTGATACATAACGTCAATTCACACCTATATTGTAATATTTTAACGTCATTTTCACACAATGTTAAATCACATAACGTCATTTCAAGCTGATGTATTTGTGACTACATTCCATCGTCGATCTCTAACCATACCTATGATTAGATTCTACAGTTCTACAGATCATGCATATCACTACATATTCTAATTAGATAACAGTTCACGCGTCATGTCTTCATACTATAAAGAATTGACATACAATTGAAGTCATTTATACACACTTTAGTGGTTCATCTTATATTCTTTACCTAACCACAGGGCTTTCATAAGTAAATATTTACTTTCAGTCTATAAATCGGGGGCGGCATATAAACTAGCCCAATCAAGACGAAAGTTGCGGATTAAAATATTCCCTCCTCAACCGGGTAACGAATAATAATGAAAATCTCAATCGACAGCAATTATTTATCTTTATTTGGGGTAATGATACCAATATAATCATTGCGTTAAAATTCACAATATGCAGAACATCGAAACACAGCCAGATTTCAACGGTCGGACATGTTGTCCTCCGTAAACACTGAGGCCTAATGGGTATTTCAAAAACACTGCATGTCAACACTGCACTCATAGGATTAAAGTTTGGTAAAAAACAAACTACCGGTATGTATATGTTATCTATGTACATCATGCGCAATACAGCCTTTGAAAATTCGAGTAATGTTTCTCATTACCGTCATTTAGATATGTGTTATAATTTGTTCCTCGGCTTGATTGGTCAATAATTTTGAGAGCCAAAAACCCGACAAACCAATCTACACTGCACACATCTTACATGGCGGTAGAAATATTTTTCAATCGCAAATTTCAAGGCTACGTAGGCACAATGTGTATTTCATCCAGATTACTAACCGGTAGTTTGTTTTCCTACCAAACTTTATTCTATGACGCTAAGTTGTTGGGACATGCAGTGGTTTTGAAGCTACCCATAAGCCTGCTGTTTACGGAGACACCCAGTGTCCACCATTGAAATCTGCTAGTTTCGAGTTTTTGATACTACATTATACGGCATGATATATAATGTTCATATACCAAAATAAAAGATAAATTATTGACTGATCGATTGAGAGATCCTTTATTATACATACGTTGGTTAATAATCAATACTTTTTCTGAATGGTAGTGTTATATGTCCGGCCGAGATAGACCTTGACCCAGTATATACTTATACTTAATTAGAAACGCACACTGTAACTAACATCATATGTAACATCGAAAAATACCTTACAAAAATCCATCATGCTTTTCTTGTAGATACTATTGCTGTTTATGTGTAATACATTCCATAACGATCTCTGCTAGTACGCCACCCGAATAAACCCGCCCCGCTAAATAGTCACCTATAGATCTTCAGAAAACCGAGCTAATCAATAACCTGAGTATGAGATCCTTCATGAGAATAACCCTCATTAACTGATCGGTGTCGCAGTCATTTCCCTTACAACACGAATACCGAGACGAGGTCGAAAGTTCTACACATATTTTGCGGAGCTATCAAGACGCTGATCAATGAACCCGACACGAACTTGTTAAATTTGCTTCAGGATAGATTCATTTACACCTCACCATACAAGTTGATCTCAAGTCCATTTGTTCCAATGGCGAAATTAAAGAAATGCTTGAAGCTGACTGACAATTGAACATAGTAATCTTGTCATGGAGATAAACGAAAAACAAATATGTTGGAAGAATACTACACAAATCTTTTGTTTAAACGTATCCATATTTTGACATAATGTTAATTCTACAGATCTTAGTGTTGAGGATTCATCCATAAAGATATGGCCTGATAATGATTTATGCTACAATGACATTGTATATTACCGAAGGTGATACAGATTAGTTCACCAACGTACACACTCAATTAGTCCAAGCAGATTCCCATTACTCTATTAATAAAATTGATCCATTATTTGAATCATGCAGCCTAGAATTGATAAGCACGAACTACGACATGGAGTGAATGCCAAACAGAAGTATCAGCGTTGAATAATTGTCACAGTCGTTAAATAACCAGTTTCAAAATGAGAAATTAGTGTATACAAACATTTTAAACGTCTGTATAAAAGGGAAAACTGAACAAAAATAACTGTAAGAAATATTGCTTCTTTTAAAATTATTTAGGACTTTTATCACATAAGATGCTGAATAAGGTATATGTTGACGCGGGAATCAGAACATATCATTTTAGCAGTGCTTATAAATAAATTCACTGTAAATATGAAAATACAATAGATTGTTATATTGCAATATTAAAATAGTCAATAGATGAATTCATATAACGCTCGCAATCCAAGCATTTATGAATAAGCCTCCTAAATATCAACACTCGACGTGCACAAATCCGATCGCAGGTTATTCGCTGATAGAACAAAATGAGAATTAAAATGTAGTTTTTTAATTTTCAACAATCTGGCTGTAAGTGATGTTGTAATTAAATTTGAAATATTTTAACGATAAATTCATAAAAGTCCCGCGAAATCGTGAAAATCAGTCTCATTAAATAACCAGCTACAGATATACCTGCGTGTGTCAAAAGGTAATGGTCAACAAAGTTTTGCTCGTCTATCATTTGCATAAATACGTTAATGACGTATATGAACTTCCCATCAAATAATGTTGTCAATAGTAGCTACTGTTAAATCATAGTTGCAAATAAAGGCACAATTTATTCAAGTACTACGCTGCGAATATTAAATTGTATTATTATATGACTTATCATATCTGATTTTCCTATGTAAAGTATCGATATAGAAAAACTAAAGTGTATGGATCAATTATAAGGCATATTCTTATTTACTTTATTATTTATTTGGGTTTATTATTGTTACTATTCAAAATATCTAATTTGGAATTTACAAATAATTATTTCTGCTTGTAAAACTAAAAACAAAAACAGACCTGGAGGAGTCAAACATTGAACCTTCAGCATATCGGCCAAGCAGTTCACATGTGAGCTTATCTGATACTTATATGATAAATTAAATATTGTATCAAACCGCTTTTCTCTCATGTTCGGATTGGAACGGAGCCATTTAGAGAATAGTATATAAAAGTATCATACTAGCGATAAATGACATTAGAAATTGTACTCTTATCGCTCTATTAAAAGTGATTTTTTATCCACGAAACCCACACCAAAAGTCACAATATGACACGATGATCACAATTGTGGTATCAGACTATTTTTACCTAGAAATATTTTATATAATGTGAGTGATGTATTAAAACTTCATTAGATTTTGGGGATTTTGAAACGGTACCTTAGTGTAAAGGACCGATATCCGCCAATACCTTTCTGCGAAGTACCCGCATTTGACCAGAGCTAATTTTACATTCAGCACTTCTTTACGTATACGATAAATCTCACGTTGGCCTGAGTTGTCTCCTTTAAAGAATGTTGGCCTGAAAGAAGATCTTAGTGAATTGAAAAATTGTTTAAATTTTTTAGTTGTTCCGGATTTCCATCGCCAATACTTGCGGGAGTCGCATCGATCACATTGAGGGGGTCATCGACCTGCATACGTATTTTAGTCGGTTACTTACACTGTGTTGACGGAATCTTTTTCTAAAATTAACATATCCTTGTAAATATCGGGAAATATGACTGTATATCGTTTTACACCATGCTAATCCCACATATGGGTGTTGACTTCTTATTGGAGGTGAAAAAGACTCATAACATTGACAGAGTATACCGGAGTGCATGATGTGATTCATCACATTGGTGATCGTTTTATAATTAAATACATTAGAAAAATATAATTTATAATTTAACTTATTTAAATAGTATTATCATAAACCACTTTAATTAATTTAAAATATTTATTTATAAATTTAATCATTTAAAACTATTTATTTATACATAAATCTCATTTAAAAATAGATTATTTATATATTCAGCTTTAATTTCCACTATTTATTTATATCTTTACTTATTTCACACTTGTATTGATACATATAACTTGCATTTCACACAAAACATTAATACATTGACGTCATTTTCACTCCTATGTAATTATACATTAACATCATTTTACACTATTATTTGATACATTTGACGTTCATTATCACACTATTGTATTGATCACATAAACGTCATTTCACACTATTTACTTTACTCATTACACGTCATTTTCACACTATGTATTATTACCCATTTGGGACGGTCAAATTTTCACCACTTATGTATTGTCATTATTAACGTTTCAGTTCACACTTTTAATTTTATTTATTACTCGCATTTCACACTATTTTATACATTAACGTCATTTGTCACACTATTATATTGATGCTCATTTAACGTCATTTCACACTATTTTTTTACATTAACTTTATTTTCACACTATTTATTTTATACATTAACGTTCATTTCACACAAGTATATTTGATTACTTTTAACGTTTCATTTCACACTTATTTATTTGATACATTAACTGTCATTTTCACACTTTGGGGTTGGGGGGGTATATACTTTAACTTTCATTCTCACACTAATTTTTATACATTCACTTTATTCACACTATGTTTTTTATACATTTATCTTATTTCAATATATTTGATACATTAGCATCATTTTCTACACTGTGAATTATATATTTACGTCATTTCACACTATTTTATTGTATACATTCACTTCATTTCACACTAATTTTTTACATTCTCGCTATTTTGATTCATTCACGTCATTTCACACTATGATTTTATTCATATCCTCATCAATATTATGATCAATCACTTTTCTTAATTTATACATTTACATAAATTCGGTAACCATCTAATGTATTGATTTATTTATACATTGTACTTCATACATCAACTATTAATTCTTAATTTCAATTATATTATTTTTTATTAGTATAATAACACAAAAATCTGATGTTTTTACTCTAATAAACCTTAAAGCAGTTTATGTTTGATTAGTAACACTCAGATTTTTGTGTTTATCTCCATAACATAAAAATATATTTAATTAAATCCTATAATTCAATTTACTAAAGTATAATCTCTTCAATACTCAAAATTCATTTCTTATTCTTTTCTATATGAAATATTCTTGCACGTCATGTCCAGTCAAAAGCATAAGCAAACGTCACAAAACGCACCTTCTATATAAATTTTTTTGTTTTTTTAATGGCTATAAGTTAATTTTTTAAGTCAATGAAATTCTCTTAACAAGCAAAATTTTTTATTGAATTAGTATTGTATTACATCACTTTCATTTTCACACTATGTACTGTTATACATTCAACGTCATTTCATATTATTTATGTTTTTTCTTATTATATTAAACATTATTTTAATTATTCTTTTTTACAATGCTGCTTATGTTAACTTTTCTAATTTTATTTATAACTCTTTTTAATAGATTTATAATTAAATGTAACATACTTATTATAATATATTCTCCTTGCATTATTGTTTAGGAACACCATTGAGATTAAAACTACCGCCTGTAGGCTAGTGAGATAGTCTATGTATTACCTTTATCTTTTAATAGGTCGTAATTAATAATCAAAATAGTACTATCTGAAGACGAAGTTATTATATAAGAGTTCTATATTTAGTATTTTAATTATTCACCGTTTTATTCGATTTTTATTTGTCTTTGTCTACAAAACGCTAGTTACCACGGTATTCTTAAATATTTTAAAGATTTCAACTACTAATAAAAAAGTTTTCAAAACAAGATCAAAAATATTTATTATCCCCTTATTAATAATCTGGGTTATATCATAATATACGTTTATCAACTTACAACACAATGCCTTGTTTTAAGTTTTTAATTATTAAAGATTATTAAAGGTCATCACTTCATAAACCATTAAAACACACATTTTTATAATCCTAACACATTTCTCAATTATAAAAACATATTAGGGAAGGTTACATTAAATTACAAACATGTTAAAACAAATTTAATCTACCTTTCTTTTTGAACTATCCAAACGTTTAGTTTGAACTCTGTCTTGATTATATTAATCTATATAGATATCATTTCCTATTTTTTATATTTTCATCACATTTTTTAGTTGTAAGACCTCATTGTTTATCTATTATTATAATTGCACTCATTTGCTCTGCATTTGCTTGAGATAAGTTCAACTTTAGATAAAATCTCATTAAAACAAATTTTCATTAATTTGCTAGTTTCATGAGTCCTTTAGCATAATCGCACTAACGATCTTGTTAAAAATAGGTTAGAACATTTTATTGTTCTTACATTCTAGATATAAACCCCCTCAATTTCATCTATGGTATTGTGAACTTAAAGCATGTCATTTCAGGTAATTATTAACTATTTCATAAATAAATTAGTCCTGCCATATTCATAAAATTAAACTCTCTTTGGGTTTAATATAATTATATTGGACACACTTATATCTTTACATCATTCATTATAGATGCCAGTTGAGTTTTTAATGTTAATATAATGTTAGCAAGTAACAAGAACAATTGTTCCCATCATTCAAAATATTATAATTATTTTTTCAAATTATTTTTCCAACAAAACATATACCTATGTAAATCATGCATCTTTTTAATAATCAATTAAAATATATACTAAACGTTTTGACTATTCACCGTATCTTTTTATTTTTTTATAACTTTTTTTTAAGTCTATATTTCTTGTTTTTCTTTGTATAATTCATGCTAAAATAACAATCATTTATGACGGCCATAGTGTGTGAAGTATTTTTTTCTATTCTTTTTATTTACCTTACTTTAGTCCTGTTTTGACAATCAGACAAGTAAATTTTTAGTTTTCCATTCCACTATTAGAATACCACCTTTGCCAGTCAACGTTAATTTTTAAAATTAACGTTAATTAGTTCACTTTTTAATGTCATTCCGATTATTCTTTAAATATTATTGCTCTCCTATTTCTCACATAATACTAGGATTTATCTTTCTAAATTTAATATGTAAATTCGCCCTAGGTTTCCCTATTTTTGCATATTTCATTTTTGTTACTAATCAAATTCATACAAACATGCTCCAGGCATTATCTTTTTTATAGTAAAGTTAGTTATCTTCTATTTTCTCAGCAATATTACTGAGATCTTTTCTCAACTTTTCATATTTAATTATTGCAGCCAGACAATCCAACATTGAAATTTTATATTTAATTATTATTCTTATTTCTAAAAAATGCACAGAATGTGGATTCTCATATTTTCATATTAGTTTACCTTTTTATTTTTTTGTTCCTTGCTTATGTTCATTGATGGGACTGTATCTTCAAAAAGATTGCCACCATGCAGCCATCTTGATTATTTGATAAGTTTGTTACTTGCTATTGTCTCATAGAGTACTTATTGATCTGTCCTCAATTTATTGTTATGTATATTTTTTAAAAATTTAAAAGTTCGAGATAATAGATCCCTCTTTCATTTGTCAGACAATATATTTTCTTTGTGTTCTAAAATCCGCTCTAAGTATTTTTTTTTAATTTTCTATCATCTTATGTGATTACCAAATGTTCTTCAAACTTTGAATTCTTTATATCTAATATCTATTCTCACAAAAATTTTTTTTTTTCACATCTCAATGAAATTAAAAAATTTGTACATCATTGCTTATACGTATTTAAAATAGTTTTGTTATTGTACTATTCTAGTGTAATTTTTCATATGATTTTTTTCATAAATTGGCCATCCTAAATAACAAATTTAGCCAAATAAAACAAATAAAATTGAACTTTTTATAAAAAAATTATTAAAAATTAATACAAACTTACAAAATGGAAAATTATTCTCCTCATTTTAATTGGTGAAGTGTGTGTTCATAAAATCTCTTAATTTCTCATTTAATCATATTTTTATTTTCACTTTTGTAAAATTTTTAAATTCATTCTTAAACACATTGTTCTTTTTAATTTTACTTTGGATATGCAACTCAGGATAAAGTTAATCTATATTTATTTATCCATAAATTATATAGATCGGTATATTATAAGATTCATTTCTTTATGATATAGTTACTCCGTTAAAGATATGTGTATAATACATATTTTTATTTATCAAATGTTAAATGTCCAACATTATATAATAGAATCTAATTAAACTTTCTTTATTTTTCAAATGTTGAGGATATCTTAATAAAATTTATCTATTTGTAATGATTAATGTGCAAAGGTGTATTTACATCATATGTTTCAAAACTAAGATTAAAGGATTAACCAATTAGAAAGCTAAAAACATCTCTGTTCTTATAGCACCCAATTTTTTGGTTTACATTAAAAAACATTATTATTGTTGAAATAAAACGTATTTTCTACCATCATGTTTTAAAGAATATTTCAATTATACAAACCTTTTAAAAATATTTTTCTCGTTTATTTCATCCTTACATATGATGAATTTTGAATATTTATGTATTTGTAATAAGTATTATTTCAATATCATGGACTGATATCCAGCTTTAAAAACATTAAAGTAATTTAAATTTACCAAATTAAAACATTATTTTTATCCAACTATTCCTTTTAGTCTTGAAATTACACCTTAAAAAACATTTTGTTGAAATCCAAGAGTTTTATAGAGCACTTGTCAAAAACAATACTGTAATAACTGGTCAAGCTAAACGGGGAACCTCTTTTTAACTTTAATTCAAGAAACATGGAAAGATATATACAATATACCCTTCATCTCTACCAATAATACTAAACTTAAGTTCTTCAGTTTCGAATTTCCCATTACATACTAACAACTAACACTTATTCTTTTGTAAAATTGGTCTATCAATAATCCTCACTTTTTATTCTTTTATTAAAGTAAACAATCACTCATCTATTTTGGAATATTCTTAAAGTTCAGGACTTTTAAGATATAATCATAACGGCATATATCAAAGATTTAGATTTTTTTTT
This sequence comes from Argopecten irradians irradians, assembly GCA_004382745.1. NCBI lineage: Eukaryota > Metazoa > Mollusca > Bivalvia > Pectinida > Pectinidae > Argopecten > Argopecten irradians. The sequence goes on from SAYR01029910.1 coordinate 59,522, forward strand.
TAAATTTGATGACTTTTTAAAACTCTATTAAAGATTATTAATATGTTCAAATATTATATCTTATAGAAATTATAAAAAACTTTTCTTTTCTTCTTTTTTTACTCATTTTTTCATTAGTTGATTCATTATTCTTCATATAAGAATATATCTATATTAACTCTTATTCTTCACGATCTCTCCTTTCTATTCATCCAATTATCCTTTCTTCCTTCCCAATTCTTTTTTTTTTTTTTTTAAATTTCTCTCCCTTCTTTCCCTCTCCTATAAAAAATCAAACAATGTAATTATAATTATGAATCAAAGTAAATTCAGATGAAAGATGTGCATGGAAAGATAACTCTATTAATATTTCATTTATTATTTGATTAATTTAAAATTTTATATATTGTTTTACGTAAATAAAAAATACAAAAAAAAATAAATAAAACAAATTAAAAATAATTATATAAATTTTACAATTTAGTTCAATTCTTTCAAATATTTTTAATTTCATTGCATACACCAATTTTTTACTGTTTTCCTTATTTGTTCCATATTATAACTTTAGAAAACAAATCGACTTTATTTTTATTTAACTTCACACAATGGTTATCATATGATTAATAACAGTTTGGGATTAATTTGGTACCGTAACTACCAAGGTCAATGTTACTAATTATTTTTTTTACAAACATTATTTTCTTACGGCAACTTATAAACATCAACAAAATTGTCAAACTTCATTCAATGATAGCGGTGGGTTGCTTCCTTTGCAACTCTTACTGTTAAGCTTGTTATCACATTAATCAACCCAGATGTAATACATTTTAATTTAAATAGTTCTATACCTATCTTAAACTCTTAACATTATAATATCCACTGAACGGAGTCATTTTCGAAGTTAATAACTCACACAAACCTTTTTCTATGCTATCATAATTCTAAAACAACTTCATGTACACAACCCTTATACTATGTCAAATTTTAATAAAATCTCTATAATTTATTAAGTGATATTCGTGTTGCAACGTTTTGACTTGTTATAAACGTACCATGAACTAAATAATATCATCATTAAAACTTTTTATGAAGTTCGACATCATGCTTTCTATAACGCTTTATTGTTGAATGGAAATTATTTCCCCTATTTAATATTGATACACTATTAACGTATTACTTCCTCAGCCTCCATCCAGAACCATGCCTTATTTTTAATTTTTATATTTATATATATATATTTTAGTAGGTCCATACTTTTTGAAAACCCGCCAATTCATATGACCTATACTTGGATATTTTTTTGAATTCCATAATTTTTCCGATACGCCACGACATCCCACTTGATATTTTTTCAATATTTTAAAATTTTCTAACATATAATATTTTATTTTTAAAATCATTAAATAAATCAAATAAAATTTCTTTAAGTGTAAAATTATATTCTATCTCTAGGTTTTGCGTTCCCTGTCGTAAATAATGGATTTTCTAACACCGGAAGTCCGTTCGTTCGCTATAAATTATAAGGGACCCGCCCCACAAATTCCTGGAATTCTTTACAAATCGCATACGGATTTCCTTTAAACACAAATTATTAAAATCATAACAAAACATAATAACCATATATACTATCACAAACATATGAACTATGTTGAATTTTTTTTGCCCGCTATTTTCCAAAAATAGTCAAATATAACCCATCTTAGCACTGGATTAAATTATTTTTATTTTACAAAACTTCAAGCTTACAAAATTGTGAAATTTGATCGTTTACCCCATGTTTTATATTAATTTTAAAAACATATTATCTTTTCATATCATATACAAATTATTTGTGAAATTGACATTTGTTTTCATTTCCTTTTTCCTATTCAATTTTTTTTCTCAAAATATTGCAAAAACATTGATAATTACGTAAGAGAAACTTTCTAAAATAACAAAAAATAAGTTAGCATTTGTAAAAATACAAGAGTTTTTATATTTTCTATCTTATCAGAACTTTAGGACGAAAAATCAACATTACTACGAGACTACGTTCACCCTAATATTACAGAAAAACATAATTTTATTGTTTTTTCTATTTTCGTCCAGCAAATTTTGCATGTTATTTTTATATTTCACAAATCAAATATCTCAAAATATTAAAAGCATTTATCTTTACATTATTGAAATCTTACATTAAAATGCAAAAAAATAAGACCTTTATAAAAAAATTTACATTGTTATTTCCCAATATTATTCTACCTTAACCCCTTTAATTTATATTTGCCAAATTGACTGTGGATACCGCTAACAGATGATTATTTAATTTGTTTAATTCTTATATTATTTTTTAGATACGATAAGTTATCTTTTATAACACCATATAATTTATGTTCGCATAAACTTATACGTATTCGGTTTTACTATGTAAGAAAGCATTTTCTTTCATACCTACTGGTTAATACTTGCTTTTTAGGACAATACACTCATGTCCTCCTGATTCTGTATTGCATGCTACTCATGTTTTAAAGCCTCGTGACGTCACGGCTCAATAAAATTTTTATTTCCTCGTTAAAATTTTAACATTTTTTCACAAACTGGAGTTTTTAACTATAAAAGATGCAAACCACTTATTTTTGTTTTAAAATATACACGTGCTTTTGCATGTATGAAAAATTAATTTTCATCCTAGATTTTCTTTAATTTATTTCAAATCATTATATTATAATTGTGAAATTTCAATAAACTTCAAGTTATTAGAATAAAAAATACTCTTTCATATATATGAAGAAAAATATCATACCCTTGGATCACAAAATGTTGTTAAAACCCGACCCTCTTCAATCTTTTTTACTACATTTTTACCCTCGCGTATAATATCCCTATCCTTCATATCGACATATGAAATAGTCTTATATCATTGTTGTTTTTATTTTTTTCATAAGAGGTAGATCAGATTACCGATAGTTCACCGTATAACCGATAAACTATTTTTACATCTGCGGGAGAATTAAAAAAACAAAAAATTAATGTCTAATGCTTTTTTCTACTTGGTCTTTTTAACAATTATTCAATGTAATGCTGTCCTCTGTTTTTATCAACGTTGAGACGACATAGCGTTTTTCGTGTTTGAGGATTTCCATGATTACTATCTCGAACATGTATATTAACCAATATATTGCAATTAATTGCTGATGTTTATGGGTCCATTTATTATAATATCCTTGCCGAGGACTGGATACATAGAAATATACTAGCTAATATTTCAGCTTGAATTCTTTTCTCCTTGTACTCACCTCTAACGACATCTTTTTACGTTGTCTGATTATATCGGTTACTATAAGATGTAAACAAATCGAATTTGAACTGGATGTATATGTAATAACAACGATGATGCTACATCCAGATTGCAATGTTAGTTCATTGTTTTTTGTTTTTTTGTAACCGTCCCTTCTGGTTCCTCTCAGGGATTTCGTTTATTTTTTGATATTTTTTGATTTTAGGTATATCCTGATCACAAAAATCACATAAAAATCATATGTCACCGGTTTAAATTATCTTCCAGGGTTGCTAAAAATCTAATCACAAGAAATTCCGGATTTTAAGGATTTTTAAATAAATAAATTCCCTCCCTGAAACCTCCCTTAACGTAAAAGAATATGCCCGTAACATGTTCATACCGTCAGTAGGTGATATAGAATTCATAACTCTATCAAATTAGCTAGGTTTTCCACAATAAAATGAAATATCATTATTTTAAAATAAAATCCGGGCCCAATTTTAGTGAAAAATTGCATCAAAATGGTCATTGTTTCTTTTTTTGTAAAAAAATGATATCTAGAAAAATCGATTTTGTATGATTTTCATGAAGATTGACTTATTTGCAATAAGAAAAACAATAAAAAGTATACCTCACCGTATTATTTTTCAAAACATGACCGATTTGCTTTCTAATACCCCTTAAATTTTGGCCTGAAAACCTTAGAATAGGCAAATCCGTAGCACTGTTTAATGTTTATACTATTCACTTACCCTTGTTAATTTTCTATATTTATATATGTATTGAGAGTACAGGATAAGACAATAATTATATATCTTAATGATTTTATTTTATTTATCATAAAAATATAATAAACCAGTTTTGCAAGCTACACGTAGGCCTGAACCTCAAACTTCCAAAAAGAGTCTAATTCAGCAGAAATACATCAGTTTTTTCTGGAGACGAATAATTGCTCTGTGTGATACCGTATTAAAAATGGGCTATCTCCCGTTCTAGCATCTTTCAAATTTTAAGTAAATATTTTAATAAAAAAAATGAAAATATTTTCCAGCAATTTTATTTCCGTATTTTGTTTGTCCGTTTCAGGACGAAAATTATATACCGGTATCTTAACGAAGAGTGCCTATCGAAGATCGAAACTCTTAATGTTTCCATTCAAAACACCCACCAATTTCCTTAGGCATCCATCTACTGTGACAATTTATTTCTATTTCAAAAAGATGACAGATTTATACGGTAATTCATTACTATTGACGTTAAGTTTTTCTTTTTGCCTCCCGTAAATCCATGTGTTATTCCATGATATGACTGTTTAGTGATTCTTGGATTTTACTTAATGCAACGAATTTTCACAATTATACTATATTTACCGATTGCCACACCTTTAGATTGACACACTATCAAGTAAACACTCAGAAAAGGTTGCAGACGAGCTCACGAGGTATTTTTCTCCAATGCCGATGTCAGAAGTGAGTTACAATAGATTGGGTACGGAGAAATAAAATACGTTTGCCAGGATCCGGATAGCGACGTTACCAAACGTATGACGTCACAGAAGGGACGGTCTTACGTTAATATGTATTACTGGTCCTGCTCAGTTGCTTATGTTATTAGTAAGAAGTATATTCAGATAGTGGTTGTTAATTAGTAATTATCATCAGGTATATCACCCATTGAATTGCTTGTCGTTATCGCGTGTTTGAGACAAACATGAGTGTCGCCTTAATTATAATATTAAATATACACGCTTATACATGTGTTTGTATGTCGTAATTTACGTTTATATTTTTTATTACATTTTGATTCACAGAAAACCTGTCCTAAATGCCAGGTAAGTACCGATGTTTGTCTTCTGTCGTAAAGGAAAAACATATTTATAAGCTAGTCAGAAAACAAGACTATGTACCTTTTATTGATAACGCATATCATAAAATAT
>SAYR01029910.1:64720-105719 GCA_004382745.1 Argopecten irradians irradians
TTAACGTATGTGAGATCGCTCAATATGTGACACAACCTCCTTTATTGCCTATAGTATTAAACGTACATCCTACATAACGTATGTGAGATATCGCTTCAATATGTGACACAAACCTCCTTATTGCTGTAGTATTAAACGTACATCCTACATAACGTATGTGAGATATCGCTCAATATGTGACACAACCTCCTTATTGCTGTAGTATTAAACGTACATCCTACATAACGTATGTGAGATATAGCTCAATATGTAACCACAACCTCCTTATTGCTTTAGTATTAAACGTACATCCTACATAACGTATGTGAATATCGCTCAATATGTGACACAACCTCCTTATTGCTGTAGATTAAACGTACATCCTACATAAACGTATGTGAGATATCGCTCAATATGTGACACAACCTCCTTATTGCTATAGTATTAAACGTACATCCTAACATAACGTATGTGAAATATCGGCTCAATATGTGACACAACCTCCTTATTGCTATAGTATTTAAACGTACATCCTACATAACGTATGTTGATATCGCTCAATATGTGACACAACCTCCTTATGCTATAGTATTAAACGGATTAACAAGTACAGTAAATCATGGAAAACATACCTGTGCATGTTATTATACCAAGCCCTTTTATTGTATAAGAATATCGATGTTTATTTTCGTCAAATACCAGTGAACAGTGGTGTTTCATGGCTCAGATTCTATGGAGTTTTGCACTGTAGGTCAGATACAGCGCTCCTAGTAAGTGAGCTAAATACATGAAAGAATTCGTTATCACAATTATTCTGGCAAATTACTAGTAATATATTTGATATGAATAGTCAATTTCATTACCTCTTCTCACAGACATATAATTGTAAAGTGTTAATTATGAAAAATTCTTATTCTGTGTCATATTCACTAATAAGTAGGTATAGAACCATATGATATGATTTTGTCTCCAACTGAAATAAAGTCATGTTTCAACAATTAGTATCGTGTAGATTTAATATGACCTCTTAAACCTTCTTTATATGAACACGCATACGGCATGGTAGATATATAAAATAATGAATTCTAAACACATAATTACGTTCAAGTGTAGATTTATAGGCAACAACAAATATGCGGATAGAAAAAACACAGCCCAAAACAGCGACTATTGCAGACGTGTCGATTGGTCTGTCTTTGTTAAATGCAATAAATCATGAAACAATGCCATACAATTAATAATGGATCAGTAAGCATATGTTTGAGTTCAATATACTATACTGGAGATAGGTCGAATGGCATTGCTAGAAATCGTAAGTTCTGTTCCGACATAGAAACCTTAAGATATTTCCTGTATGACTGACACATGGAAACTGATTAAATACGCATATTTCAGATCCAGCTTGACCATATAGTCTCCTATTTAACTGAGAGTTCTCAGAGTTTTTAAAATACCTTCTATTGGAAATGTTGAGATTCTCAAACTTGTTCAGACTTTTTTCAATTGATAACTGGTCGTTCCCCCATCTTTCTTTGGAACTAAAAGGTTGGGCTCAGAAACTGACCTTCGCATGGGCTTCCATTTCTAATGGCCCTCTTTTCCAACATACTTTGTACCTCTTCCTCGATAAGGTGATTCTCTTGACCCGCAACACACTCTGAATTGGGCGGTCTTGTATGGCTGTGGAAAATTGAACGCCAACTTGCGCAAAGTATTTCAGACGACCCGTAACACTTTCGTGGACCTGTTTTATGTCTAACAGGAAAGTTTGGCCCATAAGGTTGGATCTGTCTGTATGGTATAACAAACTGCATGCTGGGTAGGATTGTTTACCCTTTCTGTATCTTCTACACTTAAGGGTGAAGATAGCTTATCTTTACTGGGCTTACGTCCATGTCCACCCTTCTGCTTTATCTGCTTTTTTCGCATTATTATTCATAGATGTGCTATGAATTGCTCAATCATCCTTTTATTTAAATGCGGTATTTCAGTACTGAACATGAATATATCATCATTCGTTTTTGGTCACTCGGATGAAATGTTTTGAATGTTGTAATCCTAATCATACATAAGATCATATTGATATTATGGTATAATTTTTGACCAACCTGAATATACCGCAGTCTCAAAAACACGCATCCTCGCACAACAATAACACGCAACAACAAGCATACATGGGAGGCCGTCCTTAGCATGACCTGTGACAGTTGATAGGACGTTAATTAAGCAAAACAAACAAACAAACAAACAACTTGACCAATCATATAAAACTACTACTAAATGCCGCAACTTTTGTAGATCAACGTTTAAAACCAAGTGTGCAAAAAAATTCTTTATTAAAAAAGATCAAAATATGACGTTCGAAAAATAATGAATTGAATAGAGTCTGCAAAAACTTGAAATCTCTTATATCGAATTGCGAATAATCGAAAAAAATGTGAGTAATAACTTTATTCTGTATTTCCTTGTTATAACGTGAAAGCGTTTTCTCAAATTTACATGCATATTCCCGTAGGGGCCATAATTGTGCATATTGCATTTTGGGACCGATCGCGTTAACAAGATGGCCCCAAGGCGGATTTTGGTATTTGAAGGTTGTTACCGCTATTTCTCATAAGTACTGAAGGGATCGTTCTCAAATTTTACGATCCCATAGGGCGCTAGTTGTGCATATTGCATTTCGGTCAAAAAGATGCCACAAGGCAGGCATGCTTGAATTTTGATAGTTAAAAGTTTGTTACGGCGCTTACGAACACAATGACTTGAGTAAATATGCACCTGGTTTGACATGCAATTCATAATATTGAATTATTATCACTTTACAAACTTTATGTAATCAAATCCTCCTCATAAAACATAGTTTTGTGTTACATTTTAAAAACCATATTTATAACATTTATTACATATCCAAAATCCTGATTCACTGTATTTAGTCAATTAATCATATGACAACAAAAGTTTCATACAATTTGTATTTTGACGATAATTCTCGGAAAACGTTCGAAGATTGGTCTGATTTTGACTGTAATTTTCAGAGTCATTGCCCTTTGCGGCTAACAATTATGATTGACTTTACGAACAAAATGAACTTGAGTAAATATGCACCAACTTAATTTAAAACTTTCTATGTAGAACTAACATTGTACTGGAAAGATCTCGGACGATTTCGAAAATCAACTTGATTCCTACTCTAACTTATTACAGAGTTACTCCCTTTACAATAATATCTACCGAATCTTTTGAATTTGATAATATGAGTTTATATGCACCAAAGCTTAATGAAACTTTGTAAGTAGACCTGTTAGACTATTTTCTTTTTTCGTGAACAAAGACATCAGTTGTCAAGCAATGACATTCTAATTTGTATCAAATATCTGGTGACCATTAAGGCCCATGGGTCTCTTATTATACAAACTGCAGGGCGCGGGGGATAATGCCACGCTTTGTAGTTTCTTGTGTGTTATTGGAATTGTTTGATGAGCCACATTGATTATTATCGATTGATCGTTCGAGTGTTTTGTTATACGAGAAGAATTTACTTTAAAAAATACGTGTTCTAGGACTACTTTTAAAAAACATATTTACTATACACATTTGTGTACCAACTCCAATTTATTTCTTTCAAACAGAAAAATAGAATGAATGTTGTTTGTTTCTATTGGAACAAAATGACGTTTTGACGTAACAGTTATGATGCGTGATTTGACAAAATTAATATTTGATATAAGTATTATTCCATAAGTTATATTCTGTGCTAGTTTTAAGAAGTATGTTATGTCATGCCTGTGTGGTAAATACAAAGCTATGCTAATTAACCAATAAAATAGAAGTGGGAGGAGAGAGAAAAAGAGAGAGAAGTTGAACTCTGTTCAGTACCAATAGACATTCTTAATGTTATAGGACATCCCAACACGAATACTATATAAACTGTTTAAATTAAATTTCATATGTTACACTCATTTCTATTGTGTTGATTATTGAGGTTATTGTGCATAGCCTTACAGTTGTACGTTGGGTATGATGAAGTCGTGAAAAGCGGCACAGTTTTTGGCCAAACAAACATATTGCTAGTTATACCAATGCGCCACAACTGAATTTATTTTATTGTCAAAATTAAGAAAAGGATGAAAAATAATGCTTAATGATTAAAAAAATAAATTTGAAGCATTATTCTCATATCGATTGTGTTTATGAAGTCATCGCCGGTGAGAGGAATGTCTTTCCGTTGTTTGTCATATAACTTCTATATACCCATAAGATATTGAGAAGAATGTTTACATATTACCATATCCGGAGGTTCTGAGTTGAACGTACTTAGTACTTGGTTATTCAAACTGTATCAATTAGGGAAACATAAAATGAATATCAATGTGAGACACCATCATACACTAGTACATGACATAGCCATGTATGCTTGATTCTGGAAACAAATACCTGTAGTACATATGAAAACAAACCTAAACTTAGATATCATAATGCTGATATGTGCCTAGAAATTCCTGATATAGTTCTTTGAAACTTTTACCCATACAGTCCGTAGTCTGTTTACCTATCGTAATTAATTAAGTAACATTGTATGACTTGGAATGCGAATACATAATATCTGACAGTCTTACAGTAAGATTGTATTACATGTCGATCTATTCCCATTTTAATGATGTTCTTATAACCTTTTTGTTTTCTCTTTCAGTATGTAAGTATCCTACCAGACTAAGCGGTAATTGTATTATGTTCTCGTTCATTGTCTTCTTTGCCTGTAATTTCTCTTCTTGACAAATTGAATAATTATGATGAGATTGAACACATATCTACTTATATCCTAATCGTCTCTCTTGTAGGATATACATTTCATGACGTTTATTTATGCCATTTCAACACCAGTAAATGATTCACTACCATATATGACTGACCACTAAAGTTTGGATAAATTCGATGAAATGTGATAAATGTAATACTTACTTCGAAGTCATTCCCTTTGTACTGTAACATAAAATGATCAATTAAGGATAATTAGACAACAACAAAACATATGATAGATTCTAATTAACAATTGCGGGCAATCAGCATATATAGAAAACAGGAATTAAATAAGTTCCATACGTTTTAAGACTAGCTAGTGTCAAAGGAAAACGTGTAATGTTAATGTGTGCTGAATGCCATAAAATATTTACCGCTAATCTGTATCCGATATTTTATGATATGCGTTATCATAGTCTTGTTTTCTGACTAGCTTATAAATATGTTTTTCCTTTACGACAGAAGACAAACATCGGTACTTACCTGGCATTTAGGACAGGTTTTCTGTGAATCAAAATGTAATAAAAAATATAACGTAAATTACGACATACAACACATGTATAAGCGTGTATATTTATATTATAATTAATGCGACACTCATGTTTGTCTCAAACACGCGATAACGACAGCAATTCAATGGGTGATATACCTGATGATAATTACTAATTAACAACCACTATCTGAATATACTTCTTACTAATTAACATAAGCAACTGAGCAGGACCAGTAATACATATTAACGTAGACCGTCCCTTCTGTGACGTCATACGTTTGTAACGTCGCTATCCGGATCCTGGCAAACGTATTTTATTTCTCCGTACCCATCTATTGTAACTCACTTCTGACATCGGCATTGGAGAAAATACCTCGTGAGCTCGTCTGCAACCTTTCTGAGTGTTTACTTGATAGTGTGTCAATCTAAAGGTGTGGCAATCGGTAAATATAGTATAATTGTGAAAATTCGTGCATAAAGTAAAATCCAAGAATCACTAAACAGTCATATCATGGAATAACACATGGATTTACGGGAGGCAAAAAGAAAAACTTCACGTCAATAGTATGAATTACCGTTATCATTACAAATCTGTACCTATCTTTTTGAATAGAAATAAATTGTCACAGTAGATGGATGCCTAAGGAAATTGGTGGTGTTTTGAATGGAAACATTAGAGTTTCGATCTTCGATAGGCACTCTTCGTAAGATACCGGTATACTAATTTTCGTCCTGAAACGGACAAACAAAATACGGAAATAAAATTGCTGGAAAATATTTTCATTTTATTTTATTAAAATATTTACTTAAAATTTGAAAGATGCTAGAACGGGAGATAGCCCATTTTAATACGGTATCACACAGAGCAATTATTCGTCTCAGAAAAAACTGATGTATTTTCTGCTGAATTAGACTCTTTTTGGAAGTTTGAGGTCAGGCCTACGTGTAGCTTGCAAACTGGTTTATTATATTTTATATGATAAATAAATAAAATCATTAAGATATATAATTATTGTCTTATCCTGTACTCTTCAATACTATAATAAATATAGAAAATTAACAAGGGTAAGTGAATAGTATAAAACATTAAACAGTGCTACGGATTTGCCTATTCTAAGGTTTTCAGGCCAAAATTTAAGGGGTATTAGAAAGCAAATCGGTCATGTTTTGAAAAATAATACGGTGAGGTATACTTTTTATTGGTTTTTCTTATTGCAAATAAGTCAATCTTCATGAAAATCATACAAAATCGATTTTTCTAGATATCATTTTTTTACAAAAAAAGAAAACATGACCATTTTGATGCAATTTTTCACTAAAATTGGGCCCGGATTTTATTTTAAAATAATGATATTTCATTTTATTGTGGAAAACCTAGCTAATTTGATAGAGTTATGAATTCTATATCACCTACTGACGGTATGAACATGTTACGGGCATATTCTTTATACGTTAAGGGATGTTTCAGGGAGGGAATATTATTTATTTAAAAATCCTTAAAATCCGGAATTTCTTGTGATTAGTACATATCTTTAAGCAACCCTGGAAGAAAATTTAACCCGGTGACATATGATTTTTATGTGATTTTTGTGATCAGGATATACCTAAAATCAAAATATCAAAAAATAAACGAAATCCCTGAGAGGAAACCAGAAGGGACGGTCTACACCTTGGCAAAAAAACAAAAAACAATGAACTAACATTGCAATCTGGATGTAGCATCATCGTTGTTTTACATATACATACCAGTTCAAATTCGATTTGTTTACATCTTATAGTAACCCGATATAATCAGCAAAGCGTAAAAACGATGTCGTTAGAGGTCGGAGTACAAGGAGAAAAGCATTCAAGCTGAAATCCTAGCTAGTATACTATTTTGGTATCCAGTCCTCGACGGCTAAATCTTTCGGGCTGATTATAATAAATCGGACACCATAAACACTCAGCAATTAATTGCAATATATTAGGTTAATATACATGTATCGAGATAGTACTCATGGAAACTCCTCAAACACGAAAAACCGCTATGTCGTCTCAACGTTTGATACAACCAGGACAGCCATTACATTGTGAATCATGTTACAGAGACCAAGTAGAAAGACAGGCATTAGCTTCATGTTTTTATTTCTCCCGCAGATGTAAAATAGTTTGACTATCGGTAATCTGATCTACCTCTTATGACAAAATCAAAACCAATAATATAAGACTCTTTCATATGTCGATATGAAGGATAGGGATATTCTACGCGAGGGTCACAAAATGTAGTAAAACCCGAGGCTTGTCGAGGGTTTTACAACATTTTGTGATCCCAAGGGTATGATATCCCTTTCCTTCATATCCACCTATGAAAGAGTATTTTTCTTTCCTACTTTGACGTTTTATTGCAATTTCACAATTATAATATCCTGCCAATTTGAAATAAATTCGAAGAAATCCACGGCTGAAAATTAATTTTTCGTACATGCAAAAGCACGTGATATTTTCAACAAAAATTCCGTTGTTTGCATCTTTTATAGTAAAACCACTCCAGTTTGTGAAAAAATGTTAAAATTTTACCGAGGAAATAAAAATTTTATTGACGCCGTGACGTCACGAGGCTTTACATGAGTAGCCATGCAATACAGCCTCAGGAGACATGAGTGTATTGTCCTAGACCAGCCAGTATTACACCAGTAGGTATGAAAGAAAATGCTTTCTTCCATAGTAAAACCGACTCGTATAAGTTATGCGAACATACATTATATGGCTGTTATAACAGATACTTATCGTATCAAAAATAATATAAGAATACACAATTAAAACCCTATCATCTTTTAGCGGTACCTCCACACTCAATGCCTTGGCACCTCTCAATTCAAGGGCGTTAAGGTAGCTCCATACTTTTGGGAAATACCATGTCATTTTTTTCTAACAGGTCTTATTTTCTTGCATTTTTCATGTAGATTTCAAATCTGTAAAGATAAATGGCTGTTCTCGAACTACTTTTTGAGATATTTGAGCTTGAAATATACCATCCATGCAAATTTGCTGGCCGAAAATAGAAAAACTCATAAAATTATGTTTTCTGTAATATTAGGGTGAACGTAGTCTCGATCCTGTTGATTTTTCGTCCTAAAGTTCTAACGATAGAACAATATACAAAACTCTTGTATTTTTACAAATGCTAACTTATTTTTGTTATTTTCCAGCACCGTTTCTATACGTAATTATCATGTTTTGCCATATTTTCGCCCGTAAAAAATCAATGAATAGGCCAAAAAGGAAATGAAAACCCATGTCAATTTCACAATATTTGTATATGATATGACCAAGATAATATGTTTTTCAAATATCATATAAAAACATGGGGTCCTCGATCAAAATTTCACAATTTTGTAAGCTTGAAGTTTGTAACTAACAACCCTACACCCATTTCATCCAGTGCTAAGATGGGTTATATTTGACTATTTTTTGAAAATCGTGCCGCAAAAAAACATTCCACATCAGTTCATATGTTTTTGTGATAGTATATCTGGTTTATGTCTGTTTGTTTTTATGATTTTCTCCAAATTTTGTGTTTAACGGAAATCCGTATGCGATTTTTTAGAATTCCGGAATTTCGGTCCGGCCGGGTCCCCTCTTATCATTTATAGCGACGAACGGCACTTCCGGTGTTAGAAAATCCATTCCCATTTACGACAGGGAACGCAAAAACCTCAGAGATAGCATATAATTTTCACTTCACAGCTTTTATTTGATTTATTTAATGATTTTAAACATTAAATATTATATGTAAACATTTTCACCTATTGAAAAAATATCCAAGTGGGATGTCGTGGCGTATCGGAAACCATTCTGGAATTCAAAACAACCTCCACAACTTCCGGTATAGCGTCATATGAATTGGCGCGGTTTTCAAAAGTATGGACCTACCTTAAACATATATATCATATATAAAACCTTCCCAATAAGGCATGGTTTCTGGATGGAGGCTGAGGAAGTAATCACGTTCTCGTGTATCAATATTAATAGGGGAAATAATTTCCATTTCACAATAAAGGCGTTATCAGAAAGGCATGATGTCGAACTTCATAAACGTTTTAAATGATGCATATATTTAGTTCATGGTCGTTATCAAGTCAAAACGTTGCAACACGAATATCACTTAACATCCTAAAGTTATCGCCATCGACATTTATCTCAACTTTGACATAGCTATGACGGGTTTGTACACCATGTACGTGTTTTAGAATTATGATAGCATAGACAAGGTTTGTGTGAGTTATTAACTTCGAAAATGACTCCGTTCAGTTGGATATTATCTGTTCAGAGTTTACGAGGTATCAGACTATTAACTTCACCAATGTATTACATCTGGGTTGATTAATGTGATAAACAAGCTTACAGTAAGCGTTGCAAGCAGCACACGCCACCTGCCTATCATTGAATGAAGTTTGAACAATTTCTGTTGATGTTTTCTCAAGTTGTCGTCCGAAAATAATGCTTTGTGAAACAATCTAATTTAGTAACATTGACCTTGGTAGTTTACCGGTCAACCCCAAATTCAATCCCAAACTGTTATTAATCATATGCTACCATTGTGTGAAGTTAAATAAAAATCCATCGATTTGTTTTCTCAAGTTATCATCTGGAAACCAAATAAGACAAACAGTACTACATTGTGTATGCACTGCATTAAATACTACTTTCACGAAATTGAACTAAATTGTAAAATTTATATATTAATTATTTTTTCTTTTTCTTTCTTTTTTTTGTATTTTTTCAATTTTTCGTCAAACAATATATCAAATTTTACATTAATCACATAATCATGAAATATTAATAGAGTTATCTTCCATGCACATCTTTCACTCTGCCATTCTTTGATTCATTATTATAATTACATTGTTTGATTTTTTTATAGAGAGAAAAAAATTAAAAAAAACAAAGAATTGGGAAGGAAAGAAAGGATAATTGGATGAACTAGAAAGGAGAGATCGTGAAGAATAAGAGTTAAATATAGATATATTCTTATATGAAGAATAATGAATCAACTAATGAAAACATGAGTAAAAAAAAGTAAAGAAAGAAAAAGTTTTTTCTCCTTTTCTATAAGCTATATATCTTTGAACATATTAATAATCTTTAATAGAGTTTTAAAAAGTCATCACATTTAAAGAACCATCTAAATCTTTGATATATGCCGTTATGATTATATCTAAAAGTCCTGAACTTCAGAATATTCCCAAAATAGATGAGTGATTGTTTCCCTTTCTAAAGCACATAACAAACAGTGAGGATTATTAGATAGACCAATTTTACAAAGATAAGTGTTAGTTGTTAGTATGTAATGGGAAATTCGAAACTGAAGCCACTTAAGTTTAGTATTATTGGTAGAGATGAAGGGTATATTGTATATATCTTTCCATGTTTCTTGATCGTAGTCAAAAGAGGTTCCCCGTTTAGCTTGACCAGTTATTACAGTATTGTTTTTGACAAGTGCTCTATAAAACTCTTGGATTTCACAAATGTTTTTCAGTGTAATTTCAAGACTAAAAGGAATAGTTGGATAAAATAATGTTTCATTTGGTAAATTTACATTCTTCAGATACTTTTTAAAGCTGGATATCAGTCCATGATATTGAAGATAATTACTTATTACACCATACATACATATTACAAAATTCATCATATGTAAGGAATGAACATCGAGAAACACTTTTTAACAGGTCTTGTATAATTGAAATTCCCTTTCTAAAACATGATTGGTAGAAAATCGTTTTATTTCCAACAATAATGTTTTTAATGTACCAAATTGGTGTCTTAAGAACAGAGTGTTTTTCAGCTTCTAATTGGTTATCCTTTAATCTTAGTTTGAACCATGCTGTAAATACATCCTTCCAAAAAACATTCTTACAATTAGATAACATTTTATTCAGATATCCACTTCCACAGTTTGCCAAATAAAGAAAGTTTACTTTAGTTTTTATAATCATTTGCATTTACCATTTGATCTAAAAATTCTTCTTATCCACCCTATCTTTAACGAGTCTATATACGATGAAAGATGAATCATTCTCAAACCTCCATCTATATAATTATGGATAACTACATCTCGCTTAACTTTATCTGAGTTGCTATTCCAAAGAAAATTAAAAAAGAACTGTGTTAAGATGCTTTACAAAATTTTACAAAAAGTGAAATAAAAATATGATTTAACTGAGAAATTAAGAGATTTTATGATACACACTCTACCAATAGGAGATATTTTCATTTTGTTACACGTTTGTATTAATTTTTAATAATTTTTTATCAAAGTTCAAGTTTTCTTTGTTTTATTGCTAAATTTGCTTTTCGGATTGGCCAATTCTATGAAAACAATCCTCTGAAAATTCACTAGAATCGTACATCAAAACTATTTTTAAAATACGTATAAGCAATGATGTAACCATTTTTTAATTTCATTGAGAGATGAAAAAAAACCTTTTGTGAGAATAAGCTATACGGATTCACACAGTTTGAAAACCATTTGGTCATACCCTGATGGAATTAAACAAAAAAATCCCAGAGAGATCTTGCCGCCCACCAAAGAATGATATATGTCTGACACTGGAAAGAGGGATCTATTCTCTGCTTTTCAAACTTTTTCAAACATACTACATCAAAAATTTGAGACAGATCACTTAAGTACTTTCTGAGAAATAGCAGTAACAAACTATCAAAATCCAACATGGCTGCCTGGTGGCCATCTTTTTGATCGATCAGTCCCTAAATACAACATGCACAACTAGGGCCCTAGGGGAACCTAGATATGAAATTTGAGAGTCCCTTCTGTGCTTTCTTATAAATAGCAATACTTTAAATATAAATTTCTATGTTGGCTGTCTGGCTGCCATCTTACCTGAAAGTTGAGATAGATCCCATCAGTACTTTGTGAGAAATAGCGATAACAAACTTTAACTATCAAAATCCAAGATAGCTGCCTGGCGGCCATGTTGTTGATTGATTAGTCCAAAAATGCACTATGCAAAACTAGGGCCCTAGGGGAATCTACATATGAAATTTGAGACAGATCCCTTCAGTATTATGTGAGAAATAGCGATAGCAATAATTGTTAACGGAAGTACGGAATGACTTCAAAAAGTGACTTAATTACGTAATTTTAAAAATACGTGACTGGCACAGGTGTATTTAATAGTGGAATGGAAACAAACATTTACTTGTCTGATTGTCACACAGGACTTACGTAAGGTAACCAAAAGCATAGAAACAATACTTACACATTCACATGACTTGTCTTTTCCGCATGACTTTACAAAGAAAAACAAGAAATATCGACTAAACAAAGTTATAAAAAAATAACAGATCGGTGCATCAAAACGTTTAGTATATATTTTAATTGATTATCCAAAACAGATGCTGCTACACAGGTATATTTTTTGTTTGGAAAATTAATTTGAAAAAAATACTGATCATATTTTTGATGATGGGAACAATCCCAACTACTAATGTATTCGCAGTTATTGTTTTCTACTCTATAAAATAGTAGTTTTGTTGAACTTGTTCATTATATTAACATTAAAACTCACCTGGCATCTATCTGCTGCCTGTAAAGTATAAGTGTGTAACATGTAAGTATATTCCCAAAGCGAGTTTCATTTTCTGAATAGGCAGGCCTCATTTTGTTTATCAAATAGTTAATAATTCACCTTGACATGGACATGCTTTCAGTTCAATCCATAATGAAATTTCAGACATTTAGGGGGTTTCTTATTTGTAAGCACAATACAATTGTTCTACCTAATTTTAACAAGATCTGTAAGTCGCTTATGCTACGGAGCTTCATGACGTAAGCATACTGGAAACTTTGTTTTAATGAGATTTATCTCTAGTTTAACTTATCTCAAGCAAATGCAGAGCCAATGAGTACATATAATTAATAGAAAAAAATGAGGTCTTACACTAAACACATGTGGTGCAATATAAACATAGGCAATGTATCCTATATAGATTATATCAATCACATAGTCTCAAACTACCGTTTGGATAGTTCAGCAATAGGTATATTAACATTTGTTTAAACATGTTTGTACTTTTCCCCCTTCCCCCATGTTTTTATAATTGAGAAATGTTTCTGAATTTATACATGTGTGTTTTGTGGTTTATGAAGTGATGACCTTTAATAATTCTTTCCTAATTAAACACACTAAGAAACAAAGCATTGTGTGTAGTTTGATCACATTTATGATATAATCCACGCTTATTAATAAGGGGATGTAAATATTTTTGCTCTATTTGAAACTTTTTATTGTAGTTGACATTCTTTAAAATATTTAAGGCACTCGTGGTACCAGCGTTTGTAGACACAGACCACACATAAACAATGCATAACGGTGCATAATTCAAAAATACTCATATCGAACTCTTATATAATCACTTTTCCTCGTCAGATATTTATTCATTCTGATATTTACGACTTCTAAAGGTAAATTACATAATGCATGTCCCCCTCACCTCCTTCAGACTCCTAATTTCAGCGTCTAGTTCTTTAATTCTCCTGTCATCTGTTGTCTTCCTACAAACAAAATCAAATGACGAATCATTTATAATAATCCTACATTTGTAAACAATAAATCAGAACAGTTCGATAAGCAGCATTGTAAAAAAGAATAACTTCAAACAAATGTTAAATCATCATAGCAAAAACACAATACATAATATGAAATGACGTTAATATATCAATACAAAGTGTGAAATGACGTGAATGTATCAGTACATAGTGTGAAATGACGTGAATGTATCAATACATAGTGTGAAATGACGTTTATGTATCAATACATAGTGTGAAATGACGTTAATGTATCAATACATAGAAGGAAATGACGTTTATGTATCAATACATAGTGTGAAATGACGTCAATGTATCAATACATAGTGTGAAATGACGTGAATGTATCAGTACATAGTGTGAAATGACGTCAATGTATCAATACATAGTGTGAAATGACGTCAATGTATCAATACATAGTGTGAAATGACGTTAATATATCAATACAAAGTGTGAAATGACGTTAATATATCAATACATAGTGTGAAATGCCGTCAATGTATCAATACATAGTGTGAAATGACGTCAATGTATCAATACATAGTGTGAAATGACGTCAATGTATCAATACATAGTGTGAAATGACGTCAATGTATCAATACATAGTGTGAAATGACGTGAATGTATCAATACATAATTCAATTTTGCTTGTTACGAGCATTTTCATTGGCTTAAAAAATTACTTTATCAGCCCATAAAACAAAAAAATATGGCGTCGCCGTTTGTGACGTTGCTTCTGCTTTGCTGGCATGACGTCGCAATGATTTCATATAGAAAAGAATCCCAAAATGAATTTTGAGTATTGAAGAGATTATCTTTAGTAAATTGAATTATAAGGATTAATTTCAATATATTTTTTATGTTATGGAGATAAACACAAAAATCTGAGTGTACTCTCATCATAAACTGCTTCGCGGTTTATTTAGAGTACACTCAGATTTTTGTGTTATATCTCAATAACATAAAAAATCTATTCAAGTTAAGCCTTAAATAGTGTGATATGACGTCAATGTATAAATAAATCAATACATAGTGTGAAATTATGTCAATGTATCAATTAAAAGTGTGAAATGACGTGATTGTATCAATGCATAGTGTGAAATGACGTTAATGAATAAATACATAGTGTGAAATGACGTGAATGTATCAATACATAGTGTGAAATGACGTGAATGTATCAATACATAGTGTGAAATGACGTCAATATATCAATTCACAGTGTGAAATGATGCTAATGTATCAATATATTGAATTGACATAAATGTATCAAAACATAGTGTGAAATAACGTGAATGTATCAAAACATAGTGTGAAATGACGTTAAAGTATCAATACATAGTGTGAAATGACGTTAATGTATCAATACATAGTGTGAAATGACGTTAAAGTATCAATATATTGTGTGAAATGGCGTTAATGTATCAATACATAGTGTGAAATAACGTTAATGTATCAATACATAGTGTGCAATGACGTCAATGTATCAATACATAGTGTGAAATGACGTTAATGTATCAATACATAGTGTGAAATGACGTCAATGTATCAATTCAAAGTGTGAACTGACGTTAATATATCAATACATAGTGTGAAATGACGTCAATGTATCAATACATAGTGTGAAATGACGTTAATGTATCAATACATAGTGTGAAATGACGTTTATGTATCAATACATAGTGTGAAATGACGTCAATGTATCAATACATAGTGTAAAATGATGTTAATGTATCATTACATAGCGTGAAATGACGTCAATGTATTAATGTTTAGTGTGAAATGGCGTTAATGTATCAATACAAAGTGTGAAATGACGTCAATGTATCAATACATAGTGTGAAATTACGTGAATATATCAACGCATATTGTGAAATGACGTTAATGTATAAATACATAGTGTGAAATGACGTCAATGTATCAATACATAGTGTGAAATGACGTCAATGTATCAATGCATAGTGTGAAATGACGTCAATGTATCAATGCATAGTGTGAAATGATGTCAATGTATCAATACATAGTGTGAAATGACGTCAATGTATCAATTCTTAGTGTGAAATGACGTGAATGTATCAATACATAGTGTGAAATGACTTGAATGTATCAATACATAGTGTGAAATGACGTGAATGTATCAATACATAGTTTGAAATGACGTTATGTATTAATACATTGTGTGAAATGACGTAAATATATCAATGCATAGTGTGAAATGACGTTAATGTATCAATGCATAGTGTGAAATGACGTTAATGTATCAATACATAGTGTGAAATGACGTTAATGTATCAATACATAGTGTGAAATGATGTCAATGTATCAATACATAGTGTGAAATGACGTTGATATATCAATATATAGTGTGAAATGACGTGAATGTATGAATACATAGTGTGAAATGACGTCAATGTATGAATACATAGTGTGAAATGACGTCAATGTATGAATACATAGTGTGAAATGACGTAAATATATCAATACATAGTGTGAAATGGCGTTAATGTATCAATGCATAGTGTGAAATGACGTCAATGTATCAATACATAGTGTGAAATGACGTCAATGTATCAATACATAGTTTGAAATGACGTTAATGTATCAATACATAGTGTGAAATGACGTCAATGTATCAATACATAGTGTGAAATGACGTTGATATATCAATATATAGTGTGAAATGACGTGAATGTATCAATACATAGTTTTAAATGACGTTTATGTATCAATGCATAGTGTGAAATGACGTTAATGTATCAATGCATAGTGTGAAATGACGTCAATGTATCAATATATAGTGTGAAATGACGTGAATGTAGCAATACATAGTGTGAACTGACGTCAATGTATCAATACATAGTGTGAACTGACGTTAATATATCAATACATAGTGTGAAATGATGTCAATGTATCAATACATAGTGTGAAATGACGTCAATGTATCAATATATAGTGTGAAATGACGTCAATGTATCAATACATAGTTTGAAATGACGTTATTATATCAATACATAGTGTGAAATGACGTCAATGTATCAATGCATAGTGTGAAATGACGTTAATGTATCAATACATAGTTTGAAATGACGTTAATGTATCAATACATAGTTTGAAATGACGTGAATGTATCAATACATAGTGTGAAATGACGTCAATGTATCAATACATAGTGTGAAATGACGTCAATGTATCAATATATAGTGTGAAATGACGTCAATGTATCAATGCATAGTGTGAAATGACGTTAATGTATCAATTCATAGTGTGAAATGACGTCAATGTATCAATGCATAATGTGAAATGACGTGAATGTATCAATACTTCTGCTGAGATTAATACATGATCGAGATCCTTAATACAAATGTTCAATATCAATTGTGTCTGATGACGTTTTTTTTAAGAAAGCAGACAAATATATAATCATGTAAAATCAGGTAATTTTTATGAAGTTGGTCAATGTTTAGAGTTAGTTATATAGGTGATTGTGTATTTGACTAATGTGTGAAGGCTGTTAACACCAGTGTGTGTAGACGATGGGTGTGATTTATATAGGATCCTCAGACCTATTAGGATGTTTGAGTGACAGACATATAATACACCACAGTGCTTGGTACCAAACACATGGATACACACTGCAACATTGAAATGCCAAGGTAGATATTGTTTTAATCCTGTTTATCGAAACGTTAAAACAAGTGGTATACTAAAGCAATGATGTCACTATTTTTTAATTTCATAGTCATATGAAAGCAATTCTGCTTGAAAACTGTGTAAATCCGCGCAGTGGATTCTCACAAAAGTTTGCAGACAAAATTGATTTCATAATCCGATTATTTGTTTTTTTAAATAGTGATATCAATGCTTTTAATAAATTTCCCAGACTACTTGATACAATAAAATACGGTCACATGTACGATTCCATTGATTTTCCAAGGGATATTTTTTCCAAATCAATACGCAAGATCAATGTTGTTACGTCACCTTCACGATAACGTTAGGTTTCCGCGCCGTTATCGGATGTTTTCCCAAAGTGTATGCAAAAAGTGAATCGACCAATCAGAAAGCCAGATTCAGTATGAAAACAAAGAAAACAATAGGCCCGTGAGACTTAACGGTCACCTGATATTAGATACAAATTAGTAATGTCATTTACTAGCCAACACATCAATGTATCAATACATAGTGTGGAATGACATGAATGTATCAATACGATTTGTGTTCCTTTTGGCAAAAAAAATCACGAAATAGGAAACAATTTGTTGTGAACGCTTATTTACATAACATAAAGTAATCAAGAACATTAAAATACAATAAATGTATTTATTTACCATGAATCGATCTTTTAGTTTCAATAATGATTATTATTGCAAAGGGCAATAACTCATCAGTTACGATGGAATAAGAACATTGTTCATACTTGTTTTTTTTTCTAATGTTAGTCTGCATACAATGTTTCGCTAATTTACACAAGTTATAATGTTCACTAAGAAGATCCAATTATACTATCAGTACAAAGGGTAATAACTCCATATCCAAATCAAGCTGATTTCCGAACTCGTCTGAGATCTTTCCAATGCTAGTCCAAATACAAAGTTTCTATAAGATCGGTTCCACTGTTAGTTTAAATACCTGAATCCCCGAAATGTCTATTCGATTATGCTGGTGTATATCAAAGGACCAAACTTCCTGCTCATATGTTGTCGCAATTAGATCATTCAGTTTTACTATGACGAAAAAATGACGTCATTTCGGTGAATCTGACAAAAACGTTCGGAAACAAATAGACAAAACTCTGTCAGATAGTTAACAAATTCACGTGAAACTATTGATGGATAAAGCATTTCGCATTGATAGATACACCACAAGTTGAGCCGGCAGTAGTCATCGATCAGTATGTGCGGCCGTTGCAGAATGAAATTGACTATTTTAGTATGAAATCATTTTTTATGTGTTTGTGTATGATCATCTGATGTTCTATTACAAATCGAGACAACTTGTTATAAATATCCAATATTCTCAACGGTTTACTGATTATTCGGTCGGAATTCTACTCACCGGTTACAAAACTCCATTACCGGATAATCAAACACGTATATACCTTTGTATGTTTGTGTAATTATTGTCCAATGGGCAACGGTATAATATGTATATAAACTGAAACGATACCTGATATTGATGGACACTTACTGATGCTGTGGCAATGTTTGTAATAGTATAACAAGAGGCCCGATGGGCCTTACCGGTCATCTGACTGTTAATACAATATGTAGTATAACTGAAATACATAGAAAGTCGTTTAATGATTGAAGCCTATTTGTCCCCTGTGACCTTGAATGAAGGTCGAGGTAATTCATATACGCAGACGTAATAGTTCTTATTCCCAGCATGATACTGGCCAATAACAGCATCCTAGGGCTTTTAGTTTCCATAAGAAGTCATTTAAAGATTTTAGCTTATTTGGCTCCTGTTACAGTGATAAAAAGAAAAGGTTGTTCATTTGAACAAACTTTGTAACTCGTCATTCCAGCACGATATAAGCCCCATACTATATCAGGTCTTTAGTGCTCTACAATATTAACAAGAAGTCGTTTAAATGTTTTAAACCTTTTAGACCCCCGTGACCTTGAATGAAGGTCAACTTGGAAGCGATTCATCACAGCATGCGACAGACCCAATATCAGGTCAGTAGGACTCGAAGTTATTCACAAGATAGCTTTTAAAGAGTTTAGTCTTTTTGACTCCTGTGACTTAAACTGAAGGTGAATGTCATTCATTTGGACAAGCTTCGTAGCCATCCATCCCAGCATGCTACAGACCCAATATTAGGTCTCTAATGCTTTCAGTTATTGACAGGAAATCCTTTAAATATCTAAGCCTTTTTAATCTCTACCACCTTAAGTGAAGGTTAAGGTCATTGATTTGAACAAATGTGGTGACCTTCATTATAGCATGCTACATGCCCAATATGAGGTATGTAGGTCTCTTTGGCATTCACTAGAAGTCGTTAAAGAATTATCCTACTTGACCCTTGTGAGCTTGAATGAAAGCCAACGTCATTCATTTAAACAAATTGACTAACCCTTAATCATAGCATGCTACAATCGCAATATGAGGTGTCTAAGCTTCTTAGTTATTCACAAGAAGTTACTTATCATTTTTGTCAATGGTTGTGCTGGGGTCAATATCAATTGCGCCCGCTTTGAAATGATCTAACATATAGGTAGATGATTTTTTAAGGATTAAAGTTGAGATGGATATCGATATTTTGAATGGACCGCTAAAAGTTTGACATGCGTAAGTATCCGGTAAGTAGAAAAATTATTACACAAGGAAATGACAAACATTTGTATATTTCATAAGCATTTATAACAATATAAAGTTTACGCCATGTAAACAATCAATCTTACTTTTTCATTGTACAGTTTGCACTAGCTTTAATACACAATAGCCCTAAATAGTATCCCTGTAGAAAAATCGTTTATCTAATATAGTTTAATCTCACCTTTCTTTCAGACTTCTGATTTCAGCCTCTAGTCGTTTGTTCTTTTCGGCTTCTATCTCCTTCCTGTATACAAAATTAAACGATAATTCTGTGACATTGGAATTTTTCAAAAGATCAGTTACTCTATTGAAACGCAGAGTGAAGAAATCATGACGTGACTGTGTTACGTTATGTATTTATCATTACCACCTAGTCGAATTATTGATGGATTGGTCTTCGGAGTATATTAACAGTTCTTCTACTGATATCTAATGCAAAGAAAATAGTTTTTGTAGTACCATATTTTTGGCGGCCGTTGCAGGATGAAATTGACTATTCCATTATGGATTTTTTTTTATGTTTGTATACGCTCACCTGATGTTCCATTGCAAGTTGAGACAACTTGTTTTACATATTCAATAATCTCAACGGTTTGATTATTCGGTCGGAATTATACTCACCGGTTACAAAAATCTGTAACCAGATAATCAAACACGTATATACATTTGTATGTTTGTGTTATTATTGTCGAATGTGAAACGAAATAAGGTGTATACATGTATATACTGAAACAATACCTGAGGTGGATAGACACTTACTGATGTTGTGCCAATGTTTGTAATAGTATAACAAGAGGCCCGATGGGCCTTACCGGTCATCTGACTGTTAATACAATATATAGTATAACTAAATACATAGAAAGTCGTTTAATGATTGTAGCATATTTGACCCATGTGAACGTGAATGAAGGTCGAGGTCATTCATATAAGCAGACGTAATAGTCCTTATTCCCAGCATGAGACATTAACAGCATTTAGGGCTTTTAGTTTTCCATAAGAAGTCATTTAAAGATTTAAGCTTATTTGGCCCCTGTTACCTTGATAGAGAGAAATGGTCGTTTATTTGAACAAACTTTGTAACTCGTCATTCCAGCATGATAAAAGCCCCATACTATATCAGGTCTTTAGTGCTCTTAAATATTGACAAGAAGTTGTTTAAATATTTAAACCTTTTAGACCCCCGTGACCTTGAATGAAGGTCAACTTGGTAGCCATTCATCACGGCATGCGACAGACCCAATCTCAGGTCAGTAGGACTCCAAGTTATTCACAAGATAGCTTTTAAAGAGTTTAGCCTTTTGACTCCTCTGACTTTAACTGAAGGTGAATGTCATTCATTTGAACAAGCTTCGTAGCCATCCATCCCAGCATGCTACAGTACAGACCCAATATTAGGTCTCTAATGCTCGTAGTTTTTGACAGGAAATCATTTAAATAGCTAAGACGTTTTAATCTCTACCACCTTAAATGAAGGTTAAAGTCATTGATTTGAACAAATGTGGTGACCTTCATTATAGCATGCTACATGCCCAATATGAGTATGTCTTTGGCATTCACTAGAAGTCGTTTAAGAATTATCCTACTTGACCCTTGTAAGCTTGAATGAAAGTCAACGTCATTCATTTAAACAAATTGACTAACCCTTGATCATAGCATGCTACAATCCCAATATGAGGTGTCTTAGTATCTTAGTTATGTCAATGGTTGTGCTGGAGTCAATATCAATGGCGCCCGCTTTGAAATAATCTAACATATTGGTAGATGATTTTTTAAGGATTAAAGTTGAGATGGGTATCGATATTTTGAATGGACCGCTAAAAGCTTGACATGCCTAAGTATCCGGTAAGGTAGAAAAATTATTACACACGGAAATAATGACAAACATTTGTATATTTCATAAGCATTAATAACAATATAAAGTTTACGCCATGTAAACAATCAATCTTACTTTTTCATTGTACAGTTTCCACTAGCTTTAATACAAAATAGCCCTAAATAGTATCTCTGTAGAAAAATCGTTTATCTAATATAGTTTAATCTCACCTTTGTTTCAGACTTCTGATTTCAGCTTCTAGTCGTTTGTTCTTTTCGGCTTCTGTCTCCTTTCTGTATACAAAATTAAACGATAATTCTGTGACATTGGAATTTTTCAAAACATCAGTTACTCTATTGAAACGCAGTGTGAAGAAATCATGACGTGATTGTGTTACGTTATGTATTTATCATTACCACCTAGTCGACTTATTGATGGATTGGTCTTCGGAGTATATAAACATTTTTTCTACTGATATTTAATGCAAAGAAAATAGTTTTTGTAGTACCATATTTTGGCGGCCGTTGCAGGATGAAATTGACTATTCCATTATGATTTTTTTATGTTTGTATACGCTCACCTGATGTTCCATTGCAAATTGAGACAACTTGTTATAAATATTCAATATTCTCAACGGTTTGATTATTCGGTCGGAATTCTACTCATCGGTTACAAAAATCCGTAATCGGATAATCAAACACGTATATACATGTGTATGTTTGTGTAATTATTGTCCAATGGGCAACGGTATAATATGTATATAAACTGAAACGATACCTGAGGTGGATAGACACTTACTGATGCTGTGGCAATGTTTGTAATAGTATAACAAGAGGCCCAATGGGCCTTACCGGTCATCTGACTGTTAATACAATATGTAGTATAACTGAAATACATAGAAAGTCGTTTAATGATTGTAGCCTATTCGACCCCTGTGACCTTGAATGAAGGTCGAGGTAATTCATATAAGCAGACGTAATAGTCCTTATTCCCAGCATGAGACATTAACAGCATTTAGGGCTTTTAGTTTTCCATAAGAAGTCACTTAAAGATTTGAGCCTATTTTGCCCCTGTTACCTTGATAGAAAGAAATGGTTGTTCATTTGAACAAACTTTGTAACTCGTCATTCCAGCATGATAAAAGCCCCATACTATATCAGGCCCCAATTTCTCGAAACAAACTTAAGTCCCAAACTGACTTAAGTCTAAAGTTTTCATATAAGTTACATAAAGAGAAAAACTTAAGTTTTGACTTAAGTCTACACTTTTGTTTCGAGAAATCGGCGCCAGGTCTTTAGTGCTCTTAAATATTGACAAGAAGTCGTTTAAATATTTAAACATTTTAGACCCCCGTGACCTTGAATGAAGGTCAACTTGGTAGCCATTCATCACAGCATGGGACAGACCCAATCTCAAGTCAGTAGGACTCTTAAGTTATTCACAAGAAAGCGATTAAAGAGTTTAGTCTTTTTGACTCCTGTGACTTTAACTGAAGGTGAATGTCATTCATTTGAACAAGCTTAGTAGCAATCCATCCCAGCATGCTACAGACCCAATATTAGGTATCTAATGCTCGTAGTTATTGACAGGAAATCTTTAAACATTTAAGCCTTTTTAACCTCTACGACCTTAAGTGAAGTTTAAGGTCATTATTTGAACAAACCTGGCAGCCATTTATGCTAGAATGCTGCAGGCCCAATATCAAGTCTCTAGGCCTAGGTTATTAAGTCAAGTACGGTAAATACGTTAAAACACAGATTTGTTTTAAATTCCCAGCATTTTTATGTATATTTCAATGTCAAGATTACTGATTAACCGGTTACTAAGTCGGAAGATTTTTCAAGTAATTGGTTAGTGAATTAAGTGTGAACAAATTACCACACGTTTGTGTTACGTTATACATACGACACATTTTTAACATGGACAATCTATTTCCGATTGCATTGAGAATATAGATCCTGATACTAATGCCATATCGTTAAGCTAAATTGCAGTACCCTTTTGATTATGTTTAGAAAGTACTCAAAAGAAATACAAGAGATCTTAGAGGGATATTGATGCCTACCAGAGAATGATATATATGTCTGTCAATGGAAAGGAGGATCCTTGTTCTACTTTAGCTTTTTCCCTCTCCCTTTCGAATAATGAATGCAAATAAGGAAACTTCACATCAAGTTTGATAACATGACCGGTAATTTGCTTAGCAGAAACAGTTACTTAAATTGGTCACTGGCAACTATGGTGTTTCAAAATGGATAGGCAGAACTCAGGATCAATAAGACTCTACAAGTTTTATTTAATTTATGGAAGCTAGACCTAGTTAATTATTTCACAGAAAGTGACAAAATCCCAAGATAGATATCTATCTTAAGGCCATCCTATTGACAGATTGGTCCAAAAATGTAATATGCACCACAAGAGTTGAAGGGGAACCAACATATCAATTTTGTGACAAGATACTTTAATGACTTTCCGAGAAATGAGGGTAACAAACTTTAACTATCAAAATCATGTAAACGGGTCATTTCCAAAACCAATATGCACATCCTGGGTCCTAGGGAAACATATGCATGAAATTTGAGATCGATATCTTTAGTATTTTCTGAGAAGTAGCGGTAACAATCTTTAATTATCTAAATCCAAGACAGTTGACTGTCCGCCATCTGGTTGGCTGATCGGTCCAAAAATGGAATAAGGCACAACTAGGATACTAGGGGATCCTAATATGATACTTGAGAAAGATTAATTTAGTACTTTCTGACAAATAGCGAGTACAATGATTGCTAACGGACGGAAGGACGGTTCACGGATGAAAGGCAATTTGGATAGTCCTACCACCATCAGATGGTGGGATAAAAATATTACTTACAATAATGCCGAAGCTTACTTAAATTAAACAAACTGATTATATTATCAACGCATCAGCACACAATTATTTTCGATTATTTTCGAGGAAGAAAATGGAAGCAAACATTTGAATATAACTAGGACTTTCAATTTTCATTGCTAATGAACTTCATATTTATAACATGCCTGGCCTTAGTAACGTTTCTAGAGTGAGTCTCAATGCTCATTTTTTAATAACCCCTGGACTGCTAGTATACGGAAGTTCCGTTTCAAAACATGTAAAACAAGTACATAGTCATTCAGATCCCCCGCCAATGGAGATATCAAAGCTGAAGTAAGTTTGTGGAGACTTATGTGTATGAAAAAAAACCAGGAAAAAGGAAGTTGAGCTAAAGAAAGATGGAGTATAATTCAAGTAGAGCGGGGCTGCAATTGTTGAATCAGGTATACAGCCTTGACATTTATATTAGACTATATACATAAAGATGGGTGGAGTTTTGCAAAGTAACATTTACCATTTACTATGATATATTCAGCAATGTTTCCATGGTAACGGAAAAAGTGCAAAAAATGAAAACCTAACAAGGACATAGTCATTCAGATCCCCCGCCAATGGAGATATCAAAGCTGAAGTAAGTTTGATTGTGGAGACTTATGTGTATGAAAAAAAAAACAGGAAAAAGTGCAAAAAATAAAAACCTAAAAATAGCAAAAGGTACTACTAGACCATAAAATGAATGTGTCTATGAAGTGGAAATATCTCTGTTGGTTTTAGAGTTATGCTCCGGAAATGAACCTGCTACAAAAATATGATATTTTCAGCAATGTTTCCATGGTTACAGAAAAAAGTACAAAAAGGAAAAACCTTAAAATAGCAAAAGGCACTACTAGACCATAAGACTAATGTGCCTATGGAGTTCCGTGCATATATCTCAACTGGTTTTCCAGTTATGCTCCGGAAATGAACCTGGTACAGAAATATGATATCTTCAGCAATAATTCTATGGTTACAGAAACAAGAGATCCCAGAGGGATCTTGGCGCCCACCAAAGATTGATCTATGTCTGACAAATGAAAGAGGGATCTTTTCTCTGCTTTTCAAACTTACAATTCTTTTTTCTGCTTTTCAAACTTTAAACTATCAAAATCCAAGATGGTGGTCGCAAAATGCAATAGGCAGAACTAGGGTCCTAGAGGAACATACATATGATATTTGAGAACAATCCCTTCAATACTTTCTGAGAAATAGCGGTAACAACTTTAATATCAAAAATCCAAGATGGCCACCGGTCGGCCATTTGTTGACCGATCAGTCCAAAATGCAATATGCACAACTGGGGTCCTAGGGGAACTACATATGAAATTTGAGAAAGATCCCTTCAGTGCTTTCTGAGAAATAGCGGTAACAAACTTTAACTATCAAAATCCAAGATGGCTACCTGGCGGCCATCTTGTTGACCGATCAGTCCCAAAATGCAATATGCACAACTGGGGTCCTAGGGGAACCTACATATGAAATTTGAGAAAGATCCTTTAGTGCTTTTTGAGAAATAGCGGTAAAAACTTTAACTATCAAAATCCAAGATGGCTACCTGGGGCCATCTTGTTGACTGATAGTCCCAAAATGCAATATGCACTACTAGGGTCCTAGGGGAACCTACATATGAAATTTGAGAACAATCCTTCAATACTTTCAAGAAATAGCGTAACAAACTTTAACTATAAAATCCAAGATGGCTGCTTGTCGGCCATCTTGTTGACCGATCAGTCCCAAAATGTAATATGCAGAACTAGGGTCCAAGAGGAACCTACATATGAAATTTGAGAACAATCCCTTCAATACTTTCTGAGAAATAGCGGTAACAAACTTTAACTATCAAAATCCAAGATGGCGGCTGGTCGGCCATCTTGTTGACCGATCAGTCCCAAAATGCAATATGCACAACTAGGGTCCTACGGGAACCTACATATGAAATTTGAGAAAGATCCCTTCAATACTTTATGAATAGCGGAACAAACTTTAACTATCAAAATCCAAGATGGCTGCCTGGTGGCCATCTTGTTGACCGATCAGTCCAAAATACAATATGCACAACTAGGGTCCTAGGGGAACCTACATATGAAATTTGAGAAAGATCCTTCAGTGCTTTCTGAAAATAGCGGTAACAAACTTTAACTATCAAAATCCAAGATGGCTACCTGGCGGCCATCTTGTTGATTAGTATCAGCCATGAATATGCACTACTAGGGTCCTAGGGGAACCTACATATGAATTTGAGAAAGATCCCTTCAGTATTTTTCTGAGATTTAGCCGTAAAAAACT
Source organism: Argopecten irradians irradians (assembly GCA_004382745.1). Lineage (NCBI taxonomy): Eukaryota > Metazoa > Mollusca > Bivalvia > Pectinida > Pectinidae > Argopecten > Argopecten irradians. Next base: position 91,878 of record SAYR01029910.1, read on the forward strand.
TTAACTTCAAAATCCAAGATGGCGGCTGGTCGGCCATCTTTGACCGATCAGTCCCAAATGCAATTGCCAACTAGGGTCCTAGGGGAACCTACATATGAAATTTGAGAAAGATCCCTTCAGTGCTTTCTGAGAAATAGGGGTAACAAACTTTAACTATCAAAATCCAAGATGGCTACCTGGCGGCCATCTTGTTGACCGATCAGTCCCAAAATGCAATATGCACTTCTAGGGTCCTAGGGGAACCTACATATGAAATTTGAGAAAGATCCTTCAGTAACTTCTGAGAATTAGCCGTAACAAACTTTAACTATCAAAATCCAAGATGGCGGCTGGTCGGCCATCTTGTTGACCGATCAGTCCCAAAATGCATATGCACAACTAGGGTCCTAGGGGAACCTACATATGAAATTTGAGAAAATCCTTCAGTACTTTATGAGAAATAGCGGTAACAAACTTTACTATCAAAATCCAAGATGGCTGCCCTGGCGGCCATCTTGTTGACCGATCAGATCCCAAAATACAATATGCACAACTAGGGTCCTAGGGAACCTACAATATGAAATTTGAGAAGATCCCTTCAGTACTTTTAGAGAAATAGCGGTAACAAGAATTGTTAACGGACGCGACGGACGGACGGACGGAAGGACGGACGGACGGACGGAAGGACGGACGGAGACGGACACGGACGAAAGGCGATTTGAATAGCCCACCTCTGATGATGGTGGGCTAAAAAGCACAAAAAGATGAAAACCTAAAAATAGCAAAAGGCACTACTAGACCATAAGGAAAATGTGTCTATGAAGTTTCATGGGAATATCTCTTCTGGTTTTAGAGTTGTGCTCCGGAAACGATTCTTACACAAAATCTGCCATTTTCAGCAATGTTTCCATGGTTACAAAAAAAAAGTACAAAAGAGTGAAAACTTAAATAGCAAAAGGCACTACTAGACATATGACTAATGTGCCTATGGAGTTCCGTGCATATATCTCAACTGGTTTTCCAGTTTATGCTGGCGGAAACGAACCTGGTACAAAATATGATATTTTCAGCAATGTTTCCATGGTTACGGAAAAGTGCAAAAAATGAAACCTAAAAATAGCAAAATGCACTACTAGACCATAAGAACAATGTGTCTATGAAGTTTCATGGAAATATCTCTGCTGGTTTTAGAGTTGTGCTCCGGAAACGATTCTTACACAAAAATCTGCCATTTTCAGCAATGTTTCCATGGTTACAGAAAAAAGTACAAAAAGTGAAAACCTTAAAATAGCAAAAGACACTACTAGACCATAAGACCAATGTGTCTATGAAGTTTCGTGGAAATATCTCTTCTGGTTTTAGATTTATGCTGCGGAAACGAACCTGGTACACAAATATGATATTTTCAGCAATGTTTCCATGGTTACGGAAAAAATGCAAAAACTGAAAACCTAAAAATAGCAAAAGGCACTACTAGACCACAAGACCAATGTGTGTATGAAGTTTCGTAGAAATATCTCTACTGGTTTTAGTGTTATGCTCCGGAAACAATTCGTATGGACGGACTGACGGACGGACGGACGGAACCCATTTGTATATCCCCCGCCAACTTCGTTGGGCGGAGGATAAAAACAACATCTAAGGTAAAAAAAAAGTAAAAAAAAACCAGAGCTATACATGACTTCATATCAAATTGAAATGTAATATATCGTACATATCCGTACATAGTGTTTAATATTATCACCGTGACCTGAATGAAAATGTCGTCTTTGATATTATTATTTATTCCGTGCTACAATGTCAAAATATTACTATAGCTAACTTTTCATATTCTAGTTGAAATGAAATAAAAAAAAAGAATCATATGGTAATGTGCAGTGTGACATTGGGTAGTGTTATATGGCCGGCCGAGTTATAGACCATGACACAGTATTACTTACAGGTATATAGAAAGAAAAATATCTATAGAGTCAAACGCCTGTAATATACCTACTTCAGCTTCGCCACGTGGAAATACACAGCCACTCTACTTGGACCCTTACAAGTAGTCGTGAAGGAACAGTAGTCGTGATTTGTGAAACATAAATTGTTTGCATCTCATGAAACACATTATTTCCACATATTCGTCAGCAGCTCCAGACATTCGGAAATCTGGACACACAGTAGACTATGCACACAATCAGGCTAATGTTCCATCACAAATACTGGTTGGGTCCAAGTACTCCAATCGCCTAAAAGTCACATTTTTTTCCGAATAACATTTTACAAACTATTCCTATATAAATGTATACTTTAAGCGCCTGTACCAAAAATGGACCAAATTGACAATGATCTAAACCTTTGGTAAAATAAGAACAATAAATATTGATTTTTATCAATAATATCTTTTAAACTATGAAGAGTATTTGATTCCACCAAATCTGTGAATTAATATATGTAGAAAATTTCCAATCTTTTAGTCATTTTAACCCCGTCTGACCAAACTCTATAGATGCCTTGGGATAAGTCGGAACCAATTTGGACTTTTAAAAATGTTACGGCATTAATCTTACAGAAATAGATGTACGGCAATGTAACAAGTACATACCTTCCCTGCTCATCATTTCCGACCTGCAGACTCCCAATAAGTGTTTCGAGTTCGTTAATAGGACTCTCACTTTCGTTGAAGAACACCTCCTGAATGTTATCCGGGTATCCTATAGTTCCGTATGTCTTTGTTATCCCTCTTTTAGCAGTATTGACGATATCCGCTTTGTGATTCTCAGTCAGACATCTCTCATGTGCAGCTAAATCAGTCTCCACTTCAGCGATTCTTGCCAAAAGACTGTCACGGTATTGTTCCAGTCTCATGCGATTTGACATTCTGATCTGATTATATTTTCCCTTCAGCTCGTCAACAATTTCCTTAGTGTGGCTTATGATTTTCTCCCCTCGTGCCTCGACATTTCCGGTCATGTTCGCCGACTCATTATCAAATCCACTCAAACCTTCCTCAACTTGTTTGGCTTTTGTCTGTAGTGGGACAAGGACATTATCTCTAGTAATTGTATTTGATTCTTGTATCCGTTTCCTAAATACTTCTAGGTGGTTATCCAGTAGAGCAAATCCATGTTTAAAATGACCGCCCGACTCGGTAATGCAGTGGGGGCACGCCAGTGCCTCTTTACACTCAACTTCGAGACAGATAAATATAGCATTCGCAGTTGGGTGTTTTGGACATCGGATCTCGGTGGGCACTTGAGCTGCATTACTGGCCATACTTTAAATCCGAACCTGTAATATAATTATAAATGATAAATAATCTGTTCTTAACGCAGAGTGGACAATCCATACACAATTGGATCATTTTCTTTGAAGTAGTTATATATAACAAATCAATCACAAACAAGAGATCCCAGAGGAATCTTGGCGCCCACCAAGGAATGATCTATGTCTGACAATGGCAAGAAATATCTTTCCTTTGATCTGTAAACTCCAACTATCAAAATCCAAGATAGTGGCTGGTAGGCCATTTTGTTGACAGATCGGTCCCAAACTGCAATATGGAAATCTAGATCATAACTGAACCCTACACATGGAGTTTGAGACAGATCCCTTCGATATTTTCCGAGAAATAGCGGTAACAAACTTCAGCTCTCAAAATGCAAAATGACTGCATGTCAGCCATCTTGTTGATCGATTGGTCCTAAAATGTAATATGCACAATCAGAGCCCTAGGTTAATCTGCATATAGAAATTGAGAAAGATCCAAAAAATTCCAAAATGTAGGTCAGAGTGACCTAGTTTAGTATTTGTTCTATTTTAGCATCATACACGCTAAATTCAGGGGATTCTCCTCCTACACGTATCCCATCCTCGATACACCACACTGTAAACTTTTAGTGTTTACTTAATCCATTAATGGTATTTTAACGTGTAACTTAACACCAATATCAGTGTAAAAAAACGATAACACAGTTCCTGGTGTCAAGTTAATCCAAACAATGAAAAGTGTATTGTTTATCCAAATTTGGTGTAACTTCAATCCAAAGTTGGTGTAAGTGTACAACGTTACACCAAAATGGTGTTACTTTACACCAAATTCTCAATTGAAAGTGTAACGTTACACACCGGTGGTGTTACTTTAGACCAACTTTTCACTTGAAAGGGTAACCTTACACCACAGCGGTGTAACTTTACACCAGATCTCCGTTTGAAGTGTTAACTACACCACAGTGGTGTTACTTTACACCATATCCTAACTTGAAAGAGTAACCTTACACCACAGTGGTGTTACTTTACACCAAAGCATAATTTGAAATAGTAACATTACACCTCAGCGGTGTTACTTTACACCAGATCTTCGCTTGAAGTGTTACTTTACACCACAGTGGTGTTACTTTACACAAAATCCTAACTTGAAAGGGTACCCTTACACCAAGGTGGTGTTACTTTACACCAAAGCATAACTTGAAAGGGTAACATTACACCACAGCGGTGTTACTTTACACCAGATCTCCGTTTGAAGTGTTACCTACACCACAGTGGTGTTACTTTACACCATATCCTAACTTGAAAGAGTAACTTTACACCACAGTGGTGTTACTTTACACCAAAGCCTAATTTGAAATGGTAACATTACACCTCAGCGGTGTTACTTTACACCAGATCTTCGCTTGAAGTGTTACTTTACACCACAGTGGTGTTACTTTACACAAAATTCTAACTTGAAAGGGTACCCTTACACCAAGGTGGTGTTACTTTACACCAAAGCATAACTTGAAAGGGTAACATTACACCACAGCGGTGTTACTTTACACCAGATCTTCGTTTGAAGTGTTACCTACACCTCAGCGGTGTTACTTTACACCATATCCTAACTTGAAAGAGTAACATTACACCACAGCGGTGTTACTTTACACCAGATCTTCGTTTGAAGTGTTACCTACACCTCAGCGGTGTTACTTTACACCAGATCTTCGCTTGAAGTGTTACTTTACACCACAGTGGTGTCACTGTCCACCAAATTCTCACTTGAAAGTGAAACCTTACACACCGGTGGTGTTACTTACCACCAACTTTTCACTTGAAAGGGTAACGTTACACCACAGCGGTGTAACTTTACACCAGATCTACGTTTGAAGTGTTACCTTACACCACAGCGGTGTAACTTTACACCAGATCTACGTTGGAAGTGTTACCTTACACTACAGTGGTGTAACTTTACACCAAAGCCTAATTTGAAAGGGTAACCTTACACCTCAGCGGTGTTACTTTACACCAGATCTTTGTTTGAAATGTTACCTTACAACACAGCAGTGTTACTTTACACCAAATCATAACTTGAAAGGGTAACCTTACACCACAGCAGTATTACTTTACACCAGATCTTCGTTTGAAGCGTTACCTTACAACACAATGCTGTTACTTTACACCAAAGCGTAATATGAAAGTGTAACAGCCGCTACGATCTCGGGCAGAACTGGTTCATTTTATTTCAAAGAAATTTCTTTTTTTAGCATTGGCCGCATTGATGTCCAAAGTCGATATTTTGCATACTGAAATGAATTTTTATTTTGGTTCCGTTACCAAAATACAATGTTTGGACAAAACTGCGGCCAATGTTAAAACTACGTTTTTCAAGCCCTTTTTTCAAGATATTGTAAAAAAAACCGCTCAAAATGGCTTAAATATATCTTCATTTAATCCATTTACAAACTTTCAATGTGGAAAATCTTATTTGATATGAAAAATATGGATACTCAACCCTTGCGGAAAGCTGTATTTGTAAGGTTTGACGTTGTTTGAATTTTTATAAAATTCTGGGGCTAAAATAGGCCCTTAGTGTATCTACTCCTTTAGTCGCCTTTTGCTGGGCAGCATATGTAAAGGATCAAAAACGCGTAGAACAGAACGGGAAAATGCTGGAAAAAGGGATAATTAATTGAAAAGCAAGTGATCAATTGGTGTCAATTTGTATATTTAACGTTCGTTATGCCTTTGGGATAGCGGGTCTGTAGATAGGTAATCCAGAATCTCTCGATCGATCGACGCTTGGTTCTGAATTTCTGAATAGAAATTAGAAATTTATAGACTCTTTAATTTTAACATATATAATTGTATAAAATTAGTCCCTTAAATTTGTTACATTAAACTACAAATGTACTAAGTGGTAAATTTTCAGAAGAGAAGAACAAGATGCTTTGTGGTTTGTTTTGTATTTTTTTTCGGATGCAGATTGTGCTATAAACAAACGTGTACAGGAACCACCAATTTGGGAAGACGGTTACCCCGATCTTGGATAAGGGTTATAACAATGTGGGAAGAAGGTAACAGCGATCTTGGATGAAGGTTACACCAATTTTGGAAGACGGTTACACCTATCTTGGAAGATGGTTACACCGATTTGGGAAGAAGGTTACACCGATATTGGATGAAAGTTACACCAATTTGGGATGAACGTTACACCGATCTTAGATGAAGGTTACACCAATTTGGGAAGAAGGTTACACCAATATTGGATGAAGGTAACACCAATTTGGGATGAAGGTTACACCGATATTGGATGAAGGTTACACCAATTTTGGATGAAGGTAACATCGATTATGGATGAAGGTTACACCAATTTGGGATGAAGATTACACCTATTTGGGATGAAGGTTACATCAATTTGGGATGAAGGTTACACCAATTTGGGATGATGGTTACACCAAATTGGGATGAAGGTTACACCTATTGTGGATGAAGGTTACACCAATTTAGGATGAGGTTACACCGATCTTGGATGAAGGTTACACCGATTTGGGAAGGTTACACCGATATTGGATGAATGTTACACCAGTTTTGGATGAAGGTTACACCGATATTGGATGAAGGTTAGACCAATTTTGGATGAAGGTAACACCGATTATGGATGAAGGTTACACCAATTTGGGATGAAGGTTACACCGATATTGGATGAAGGATACACCAATTTTGGATGAAGGTAGCACCGATCCTGGATGAAGGTTACACCAATTTTGGATGAAGGTAACAGCGATATTGGATGAAGGTTAGACCAATTTTGGATGAAAGTAACACCGATTATGGATGAAGGTTACACCAATTTGGGATGAAGGTTACACCTATTTGGGATGAAGGTTACATCAATTTGGGATGAAGGTTACACCAATTTGGGATGATGGTTACACCAAATTGGGATGAAGGTTACACCTATTGTGGATGAAGGTTACACCAATTTGGGATGAGGTTACACCGATCTTGGATGAAGGTTACACCGATTTGGGAAGGTTACACCGATATTGGATGAAGGTTACGCCGATATTGGATGAAGGATACACCAATTTTGGATGAAGGTAGCACCGATCCTGGATGAAGGTTACACCAGTTTTGGATGAAGGTTACACCGATATTGGATGAAGGTTAGACCAATTTTGGATGAAGGTAACACCGATTATGGATGAAGGTTACACCAATTTGGGATGAAGGTTACACCGATATTGGATGAAGGATACACCAATTTTGGATGAAGGTAGCACCGATCCTGGATGAAGGTTACACCAGTTTTGGATGAAGGTTACAGCGATATTGGATGAAGGTTAGAACAATTTTGGATGAAGGTAACACCGATTATGGATGAAGGTTACACCAATTTGGGATGAAGGTTACACCTTTTTGGGATGAAGGTTACACCTATTTGGGATGAAGGTTACACCAATTTGGAATGAAGGTTACACGAATTTGGGTTGAAGGTTACACCAAATTGGGATGAATGTTACGCCTATTTTGGATGAAGGTTACACCACTTTGGGATGAGGTTACACCGATCATGGATTAGGTTACACCTATTTTGGAAGAAGGTTACACCTATCCTGGATTAAGTTTACACCAAAAAGGTGGCACCACAGCTGCCTCCTTTTTTGGTGTAACTTTACACCAGTGGTGTAACCTAAACAAGAGGCCAATGATTAATGTTCAATGATTGGTTTTGACTAATATTCTTGATTATCTCTTAATTATATGCACTGATTAAACTAATAATCAATTAGGACAATTCAAATGACCACTGGTATTTGTTATCAATGTTGGTATTAAAACAATATAATCATAACCTTCTTTCAAGACAGATGTCTTTTATCAAATGTTAAAGGCCCACCACCTTTCCGAAACGGCTTTTAATTTTTAAAATGGGAATGTAAAACGAGATATATAATTGTGTAGAGTCGCAAAAGTTATTAAATTACCGTTAATACTACACTCATCATCATCTCCTGAACAAAATAATTAAAATAAATAAAATGTTAATTTTCATAACGCGGGTCGTCTTATGTTTCCCGCCGTCGTCCTAATTACCGCACAGTAGTTGAATACTACTGCGCCAGAATGCAAAACAGCGAAATGAATCTCCACAATTTTCATATATTACGCAGGAAATCTTGCATATGTTTGGTGTTGTAACCTCATCTTAGACCATCGATATGTATTTTCTTACGTTATTAATGTTTTTCAGAAACCTATGAAAATTGCTCCGGAAAGGTAGTGGGCCTTTAATTTATATATAGATCAACAGTTTTATAAAAAAATTGATTTGTGGAGAACAGTTTTTTGCTGAGCAGGATTTTAGTGTGAGCGTATGCAGAAGCAGCATCTTCTAGTGTGAATATTGTTGGGACCAATTCAAATTGTATTAACTTAACTTTAATATTAGAAAATTTAGTAAAATTCAGACATTTAACAATGCTGTGAATTCAAATGTATCAGAATATTGTAATATGATATAAAATAATTGGGGAAACTTTTTCCTGTACACTGTATGTTTGCTTATCGGTATCACACATGTACTTGTGTAACTATGTATAATAAAAGTGTTAAGTTGACTAGACTTTTAAAATATACCTGCTGGAGGAGGACTTAATTCATTATAGGTGACAAAAAATCAAAGATGTTTGGCTGTCCTGGTTATAAGAGGTGAACTGAATTAGCTTCAATACGTTGAAATTAATTACTTATCCTTTATCTCATTTTCTTCAACACAAGATCAATTTCACAATTAAGATAACAATGCAAAAGTTATATTGGCTGGGTCTCGGCACAACGGAATGTGTACTACGGGTCAACAAATTGACATTGGCAGCTACAGGCGAGCCTTTCCCAGGGCCTTAATAACAAAATACATTAATTAACTCTCAACCATTGTATGTAACACATTTACATTCGCATATAGGCCTATAAACAGCATCTAGATGAAACTAGGGCACCACCTGACTTGTGACACTGTCCAGTGAATATAGATTATCCAACACAGGTAATTATGATGTCATGACACTTTGAATAACATATTTAAGGTTAGAAAAGTAATGAATATCTCTCAATTGCCTTAATCTTTTCTTAAATTATATTTCTTTTGTATGAAGCGGTACCGGCGGCCATATAATTTCCCATAATGCATTGTGTTTTTTCATTTAAATATTACTATAGACAAAGAAGGAATGAAATACATGTATATTTTAATTCCCAAAAAAAATACAGTTTATGTCTGTTTGTCGCCAAATTTGATCAGTTCCGTCCTGATCTATAACTACATTTCTATACCAAATTTCATTGCTGTAAATGATATATAACTTGAGATATCCTGTTCACAAGGTGATTTTCAAAACTAGGGGTCATGCTTTAAGCTACGCTCCATCGTGCTAAAAATTGGTGTAATGTTGCACCAAAAAAAGGAGGCAGTGGTGGTGCCACCTTTTTTGGTGTTACTTAACACTCAAAAGTTTACAGTGCAGGAGTTCCTGCGTTCCGATCACTTACGATCTAGAGCTATGTAAGTGATCGAAACCCCTGGAGTATCGAGGATGCACGTACCCGTACACGTACGTAAGTTTGCTTATATTCATACGTTACCATTTTATAATCGTACAGTATGAACCATTAATCAGCAACACTGGCGTAAAACCGATCAAGTTTCTGATTTAAAGCTTCCAATATAATAAGTTGGCCAAAATGGAATACGGAAATTAAATGTCTTCTTTCTCAAATGGGGGCTTGGGACAAGCACAAAGCAGTGATTCCTTATGACGACGTTAAAAAACATACAGATTTATGAAGAAATAAAACCTTCACACCGCCCCTCCTGACCCTAGGGTTCAGCACGAAAACTATACAAACTCTGTTCCCCTTTCCCAAAGGATGTTTGTGGCCAATTTTGGTTACAATCCACGCAGAACTCTATGACAAGTAGCAATTTAAAGGATTTAACTCTAGTTTCCCCAGTGAGCCCCGCACCTCCTGCCCTCGGTGCTCAGAGCCAAAATTTTTACAAACTCTGTTCCCCTTTCCCCAGGATATTTGTGGCTAAGTTTGATAGTATTACATGCCGAACTTTATGACTAGTAGAAATTTAAAGGATTTACCTCTATTTTCCCTATCGGGTCAGGTGAGCTAATACGTTTGACATGATTTCTGGATTGGACAAAGGGAAGCAACTGGAATATTAAAAATCAATACACATACGCCCTGTACTAAGAATTTGAAAACGAAAGTACCTAACCACGGCTAAACGCTATCAAATTAGCTGCGAATTGTATACCATATTTCTGAAGCCATAATAAAGGTTTTAATTAACCATTCAATACAGCAACCCAAAATAAAAGTGTCTAGAGTAAAACCCAGCTCTATACACATAGCTTAAAACGGACAGGACCGTGATAAACTGACATAAAAATAGAATACTGGCCCGTTAACAGTTCTTCCTGAATAGGACTAGGCCTAGTTAACTAAATTTTAACGATAATAGTTCCACACATTGATAAGTGGTAACAATACACCAAAAATTTGTATGAAAGTATACATCTAGCCAGTATAGATCTATGTAATATCCAAATGTACAGTACATGTACAGTACATGTATAGATATCGAAAGTAGAATAAAATTTGGGATGATTAAGTCAAGAAAACAAAATGTTTCTGTAATTATTTGTCGTTAACCCCGACATTGACAATCAAGAAGTGCTACAAAAGTGGATTTTCTCTAACTAAACAAATTACGGGTAATATTCTTACCTGTTCCGTCGCATCTACTGTCAGCTGACAAATAGTACATGTATGGAGTAGCCCCAATCGCGACGTCTCGGAGTAATTTCCGTGAACCTTCGGAAATATATCACCTCGAGTGCATGCATGGAGGGGCACGTGGTATGTTCACGTGGTGTGTACGTCATATTCCAAAATGGCTGCGCCCATGAAATGGCATGAAATCAACACGAAGGAACGCAGTACGTTTTTGTTTGATGTGTTCTAGCACAACAAAGCGTCTGTAAAATGTACTGAACCAGAAATACAAATCTGAAGGCGTTTGTGATAAGCTAGAGATGGGACATGTATTTCCGAAGACCACGCGAAACAGGTGAATATATGCGGTTCTTGTTTGAATAAATTTAAAACCTGAAGAATGAAGTATAATTATTTTGTTAAGAGTTCTGTTTTAAATATGCAGTTCGTGTACACTATATACAGATATGTTTATACTATTATTAGTTAATAGTGCTTGTAATTTATCTATGTATCAACGTAAATGATTGAAAAGACATATTAATTGATATTGCATGTTGATGTTTGATTTTTTTTCAGAAGGAAAGAATTAATTTCACAATCAAAAAGACGGCATAGAAATGAGATCGTATATTCCTTGGGTGATCCGGTGATCCATATGCATTTAACAGAGGAATAACAGTATGGCACACAGAAAGTACCAGTAGATCTACCACTTCAAAATGATTATGTAAATGTTAAATCCATGGTATATCTGTATTGCATTAATGCACAAGATAAGAATATCTTCTTGTTTTGATAAATATATTATGTAAATGAATTATAAGCGAATGACAGAGATACAATTATGCTGTACAGTATATATTGTTATATAATATTGTATGTGAATATCTTCATTTTATTCAATTACATTTATAATACTGCGTAATGTATTCCTAAGAGTAAGATACATGCAACACAATACCTGAACAAAACATATATGCACAGGGGTTTGACATTCTGCCAAAAATATATACATGTATATATATATATACTGCATTGTATGTATTATTGCGTGCATGTATGGAACATTTATAAGTTCACATTATTTTTTATTCAATCTTCAAGTCCAATACTGTTTTGATATCTGGATCATCACAAAATGTAACTTACCTATAGGCACACATTAATGTTTCAAATAATGTTGATGGTATTTGTGTTTTGCAGGCCTATAAAGATTGACATATGGAAAGGCCATTACTTATCACTTCAAAATATGGGATGTCAAAGATGCACCATGTATATATGCAGTCATCAAAACTAAGAGGAGACATTACCTTATGAATACTGCATAATGGAGGAGATTCTGAATGTACATGAATGCCTATATAGATGTGCATGTATATATTGTCTCTTGAAAAGGTGTCAGCAAATCTTCATTTTTTCCCATTGCATATTATTTTCTTAACAAGCATTTGATATGATCTGAGCCTCTGAGGAAAGTTAAGTGATTAAAATGTCTGGTTTAGGTTTTTTATGACTAAGTCAGAATTATTTTGAATTGTCATAATAAGATCACTTGCTTGATCAAGAACAGCTATAGTTTTCTTCAAGTTTGTCTATTTTGTAGATATTTGCTTCCATTAATATTACAAAATATATACTACTTAATATGAAAAAAAACATGACGATTCTTTGTGACGAAGAAGTGTAAAGTGCAATATACAGTAAAGTGTACAGCTTGAAATATTTATGCTTTTACTGATCAATGGTTTACCAGTATTTGATTTTCTCTTTCCAGGAAAAGTTATCAAAAGACACCACTGAATGCCAAGTTTGAAAGTTTGTTTTGGATGTGACAGCACATAGCATAAGATAAATGGAAAAGACACAAGTTTAAGGCTATCTGGATTCCCTTGTCATCGCAACAACCTTTTAATACACCTATGTGTGCCCAGTTCGAAAAAGCGGCCCTACCATTCTTGGATATTGTAAAATAACTGTCACTAAAACATATACCAGTTCATCAGACTTTTTAGTAACCTAAGTGACTTTGAGATTTCACTATTCAATAGAACATCAATCGCCAAATTGATAAGTAAATAAAAAGAAAAAGTATTAAAATCAAAGATTCTTATTTCTTTTAAGGTAATTTAGCATACAGGGTACAACCTACTTAATAATATATGGAAAATCAAAAATGTTTACTTTTCTTGTCCAAGTGTTTTCATTTGATATATACAGTATGTATAGTTTCCCTTCAAGCCAAGTACTGGTATACATGTAAAAAAGACATTAAAATTAGGTATTTAGTAATAAATAGCTGTGGTATTATGTGATTTAAATACTTATAACCCAGTACTCCTGTTTATTCTTTAGAGAGAAAAAAAAAAAAAAAAACTACAAGACATTCTATTGGAGCTGCAGTGCATGTGACTGGGTGCATGGTTAAGATATGACAAAATACAACAAGACACTGAAGGTCACAGAGTTTGAATCCCATTTGTGGCAGTTTTCCTGTATTAATGCTGGGGTTTTTGTTTTTCTCTAGGTACTCCAGATTTCTTCGATCCTAGCTATTAAACATGCTAATCAAACCACACCAAGCAACAAAGTATCTGTTTTCTTTTTCACACTCACCAAAAACATCCTAACCAATGATGTGGAGTCAGAATTCATTATTAAAATCAAAATATATGTAGTTCTTTTATTCCTAATGACTTCCTACTTTTCTTGCATCAAGATACATTGGAACCCAGGTATAATGAAATCCTCACCAGAGAATGGAGTACAAATTGTAGCTAACACATGTGTATGTACATTCTGTACATGGAAATCATTCCAATATAATTTGAAACA
>SAYR01029910.1:108222-158498 GCA_004382745.1 Argopecten irradians irradians
TTTTTATAAAATATTAGTGGATAGGCCTATCAATATTCGATTAAATACACGTAATTGAAAAGGCATTTATTGTCAGTTGAATTATTTTTACTTACAAACAAGTTTATATGCAATTACTGTTAGATTCGCGGTTTGCAAGTTAGTCTGCCGTAGGTTAGTAAGGCTAACAGATCTAGATGCAGCGCACTCACTAGTATAAGTACCGATATTGAGACACACTTTCGGTGAGAATAACTAATAACTAATTGTAACATTGAAAATAAGTCTAAAGTAATTAAGTGGGAAATTATAATGTGACTGAAACATGTAATAAACGGAGAACCTCTGACTGCTGTATAATACACAACGTACGTTGCAATACACAGTGTAAAGTTATCTCCCGTAGTTCCGGAAACTGTCGATAGGATTACCAAGGTATAGTGTTCCGGTGATAATTGAAAACCAGAGTGATTACATGATGGCAGGCTGCGCCTCCATAAAAATGATATAAAATAATTTATTTCGCCCTTGGTACATGCGTAATCAGTATTCCATAGGCCTAGTACCACGGAATTTTTTCGGGATGCAATTAATTATTTTGTCATATTTTTAACTTGAAGTAGAATTAGTAGCTAAAGTTTTCAATTCTGGTATTGGTGTAAAGAACCTTACTTTTGTAACTGAAGAAAAATACGAAATCGTCTGCTCCTGTTGTCAGCGGTGGAGCATCTCAGCAAAAACAACCATTCTTTAATTGTTCGAACTCTCCCCCTTAAACGCTCGAAGCGCACAACGACTTCACAGGGCACTATTGCCTCAAAGTATTATTGAGGGATGGAATAGTGCCCGGGCGAAGGCGCTATCCCATCACGAGACAATACTGGTGCCCTCTCAACCAGGCCATAATGGGATTAGTACATCACCCTCACATGAGACACTTTTTATGTCATCGTAGTAACAGAAGCACGTCAAGTGACACCTCACAACGCTATCTTCATTTCCACACCACTTGGTTACATTAAAAGTACAACGTATTAATTTTCGCAGAAATCTGTGATTCTATAAAACAGGATTCAGTTTCACGAAAATTTAAAGTAGATCAATATAGAACACGAGTGAACTGTCTTCTGTAGAAAAGCAACAGTTGCTTCCATCCCCGCACACAACAGCCTGTCCGCCATCTTGATAATGACGTCGTGTTATGACGTCACAATAATTCACGTTCAATTTCGCGCCACTTCAATATTCGTGCCCGCTTGCCCTGGCACTATTGCAAATAGTACACATGTGTGTAGCCAATCAGAATCCAGTGTTCTGTCACGTGATGTAATAAACGACCAAAGGGACATAACTGGAGTGTATAGTACTTAAGTATATGGATGCCCATTTAAGGCGATGAATGCCCATGTTCAACCAGAATGGTACAATTGACACCACATGTGAATGTTTATGTGTCTGGTTAGAGTCATTATGGTAAATCATAAGTTAATCAGTGCTGTATTGGTTAAGTTGATGATGTTGATGACTAAAGTGCCCAACTTATAGGGTGTCCAAGATGTGTCAAATAGGCCGGGTGTCCAAGATGTGTCAAATAGGCCGGGTGTCCAAACTCCTGTCAATTCGGAGTTTGTTAAGGATATGTTCTGTTCTCGTGAGAACATTAGAATGATGAGTGGTATAAAAGAGAGTGCGTATGAGAGGATGTGCGAGACTATGAACCACGCCACTTTTTAAAACATTGGAGATCGATTACTCTTCTAGATACTGCTTATAAAATTGCATCTGGTGTTATCTCTCATAGAATTCGGTCGGTAATAAATAAATTGATAAATGAAGATCAAACAGGTTTCTTTTCAGGACTCTATATTGGAAAAAAATATTCGAATACTTTATGATATTACGTGTTATGTAGAAGATTTAAACACGTATGATACTCTTGATAGATTTTGGAAAAACTTTCAATTCTGTTTCATGATTTTTTTAGTGCGATAATATTTCAAATTGTTTCTATTTAGGGGTGGGTAGTAGACAATGAGTAAAAATATTACATACTAATGTATCGTTTCATGTAAATTAACTAAGGTGGAAATATTTTTTTGCCCGTCTCTTTCCAACGCGGTTGCCGTCAGAGAGATCCGATCGCCCCATACATTTTTATTCTTTTCATCGAAATATTGGCTGCTAAAATTAGGTCAAATATCGAAATAAAATGTATCCAAATTGATAATGTTGACATCCTGAACTTACAATACGCTGGTGATACATGCGTAATAAAAGATGGATCAGAGAGATAATTAAGGGAGTCAATAAATGAATAAACAATTTTGCTAAGATTTCAGGACTATTTAGTCAACACCAGCAAAACATAGGTAGATTGGATAGGAAGCAATGAGTACAGCGATGACTTTTCCGGAATACAATCTTTTATCTTTTATGAAATATTTTTTTAGGAATTGATTTTTCAGTCAATTTAAGTGAGATTCCAAAAATTAATTTTCATAAAAAAAAAAATTGTAAAATTAAAGCAAATTCTTAACATGTGGAATTTGTTTGTTTGTTTGTTTGATTGATTAATAAACGTCCTATTAACAGCTATGGTCATGTAAGGACGGCCTCCCATGTATGCTATGTGTTGCGTGTATGCTGTGCGAGGTGCGTGTTTTAGGAGACTGTGGTATATTCATGTTGTGTTTTCTTGTATAGTGGAACTTTTGCTCTTTTTATATTGCTATATCACTGAAGCATGCCGCCGAAGACACCAAGCAACACACCCCACCCGGTAACATTATAATGACAACGGGCGAACCAGTCGTCCTACTCCCTGTATGCTGAGCGCTAAGCAGGAGCAGAAACTACCACTTTTATAGACTTTGGTGTGTCTCGGCCAGGGGACAGAACCCAGAGCCTTCCTAAACAGAGGCGAACGCTCAACTCAAGGCCAAAAGTGAGGCGGTGCCAAGGGAGGCATTAGGAAGGATAAAGTCAGTTAGGAAGAAGAGAAAAGATAAGATCCTAAATTTAGTCGCCCCTTACGATCATGCAATAGGGGCAACGGGTACAATTCTAACGCCCTACCTATGTGGAAAAGACGCAGACTAACTCCAATAGGAAGAATCAACATAATTAAATCTTTACTTATTTCTCAGTTTAACTCTTTACTTATTTCTCAGTTTAACTACTTATTTCCCACCTTACCAAATTCATCAGATAAGCTTCTTTCAAATTTAAACTCCCTTTTATTTGAATTTCTATGGGATAGTAATCGTCGGAAACCCACGAGTCACCGCTCTACGCTTGTGACACACACGTCGGAAACCCACGAATCACCGCTCTACGTTTGTTACACAAACGTCGGAAACTCACGAGTCACCGCTCTACGTTTGTGACACAAACGTAACCCACGAGTCACCGCTCTACGTTTGTGACACATACGTCGGAAACCCACGAGTCACCGCTCTACTATTTTGACACAAACGTCGGAAACCCACCAGTCACCGCTCTACGTTTGTGACACATACTTCGGAAACCCACGAGTCACCGCTCTACGCTTGTGAGGCAAACGTCGGAAACCCACGAGTCACCGCTCTACGTTTGTGACACAAACGTCGGAAACCCACGAATCACCGCTCTACGTTTGTTACACAAACGTCGGAAACTCACGAGTCACCGCTCTACGTTTGTGACACAAACGTAATCCACGAGTCACCGATCTACGTTTGTGACACATACGTCGGAAACCCACGAGTCACCGCTCTACTATTTTGACACAAACGTCGGAAACCCACCAGTCACCGCTCTACGTTTGTGACACATACTTAGGAAACCCACGAGTCACCGCTCTACGCTTGTGACACATACGTCGGAAACCCAAGAGTCACCGCTCTACGTTTGTGACACATACGTCGGAAACCCACTAGTCACCGCTCTACGTTTGTGACACAAACGTCGGAAACCCACGAGTCACCGCTCTACGTTTGTGACACAAACGTCGGAAACCCACGAGTCACCGCTCTACGTTTGTGACACAAACGTCAGAAACCCACGAGTCACCGCTCTACGTTTGTGATACAAACGTCGGAAACCCACGAGTCACCGCTCTACGCTTGTGAAGCAAACGTCGGAAACCCACCAGTCACCGCCTTTCGTTTTTGTAACAAACGTCGGAAACCCACCAGTCACCGCTCTACGTTTGAGACACAAACGTCGGAAACCCACCAGTCACCGCTCTACGTTTGTGAGGCAAACGCCGGAAACCTATGAGACACCGCTCTACGTTTGTGAGGCAAACGTCGGAAACCCACGAGTCACCGCTCTACGTTTGTGACACAAACGTCGGAAACCCACGAGTCACCACTCTACGTTTGTGAGGCAAACGTCGGAAACCACGAGTCACCGCTCTACGTTTGTGACATATACGTCGGAAACCCACGAGTCACCGCTCTACGTTTGTGACACAAACGTCGGAAACCAACGAGTCACCGCTCTACGTTTGTGAGGCAAACGTCGGAAACCCACGAGTCACCGCTCTACGTTTGTGACACAATCGTCGGAAACCCACGAGTCACCGCTCTACGTTTGTGACACAAACGTCGGAAACCCACGAGTCACCGCTCTACGTTTGTGAAGGTTTGTGACACAAACGTCGGAAACCCACCAGTCACCGCTCTACGTACGTTTGTGAGGCAAACGTAGAGCGATGGCACATGGGTTTCCAACGATGTGGGATAGTAAATCTCATAACATTGATAATGATGTTATTATTCAGAATTGTAAGGATGGGGAACTGAAAATGATAGATGTACAAACTTCATAGACTCTTTAAAATTAGATTGGATAAGGAGAACTTTGTATTCTACAGAAAAGTGGAAATCACTACTACTGTATAAATATTGATAAAATGTGGAAACGTAGAAATGAATATATTAAACATTGCCTGTCCAACTGCAAAAAAAAAGTTTTGGAATGATGTTCTCCAATGTGTTTTAAGTTGAATGATTCCTCAACATCAGTCCAATCTAGATACAAACTAGAGACTATATTGAAAACAACATTATGGTATAATGCAGATATTTAAGTTGGAAATAAGCGCATACGTTATCAAAACTGGTACAATGCAGGTGTATACGTAGTTACTCTCAATTATCTTATTAAGATTCCAGACAGCTTAACTTTTTTTCACGTTCAATAAGTTTTCAAATATAATGAATACTATTTTTCTTGAGTTTCAAGGTCTTGTATCTGCAGCCAAAAGCTTCCTCCAAAAAATTGATGTACAATTGCATTAGAAGATACTCCCTCTACCTACTATACCACTTAAATTCCAGATTTTTTATGAATAAAAAAGGGTGTTAAGATTTTTATAATCGTTTGATCTCTCCCTCTGCCAAACCATCAAGGATACAAGAAAGTGGAACCTAGTATTTGATTATGATTCAGAGAAATGGAAAAAAAAAATCTATAAACTCCCCTTAACTGTGACAAAAAGTTCCAAACTATGTGTACAGTGGTTGGAACCGAGAATTAGACATAATACTCTAGTGATTACTACTTTTCTCAATAAGATGAATTTATTAATAGATAGATCAGATGAATATTTAACACTCATGAGATATTCTTATGTTATTTGCTCAATTTTAGCACTGCCTATTCTGCAAACAAAGAATTTCTTCAATATTCACTAGATGCAACAATATTTTTAGATTAATAAAATTTCACCTAAAATCCTATACAGCTTTGCTAGTTATACAGTCTCCTGTTGATATTATAACGACAGTGAAAATAACCCCTCAAATACCGAAGATGCAGTCTTTCGATCATGTTATGAATATTTCATTGTTCTGCAGTAGGAGGGGTGAACACATGACCAGTCAGAGGTTGAACATCTACCATCTCAGTTCAGGTTCCTAGTCCGGACCTGGAGCAGACCTAGGACCACCCAAAGAAGACACAATCATTTTATTACAGTAAAAAGAACAGTGATGATTCATTTGTGTTTATTCAGATGTAAACAGCTGATAAGACAATCAATCCTAATACAGCTGAAGATCTGATTTAATGTATATTCACCAAAACTTGATATACACAGTAAACAAAACGTCCATTCTTGTTATATTGCACTATAAAATATCAAGAGCTAAATTTTTTACCTGATCTAAAAAATATGTTGTTACAAATAAACTAAGTTCTATGTTGACTGCTTTACAATCTTAAAGTCCCAATAGCCGTATCTTACAATCTTTAAAGCCGCATAATCTGTATCTTTCAGGGTCCGTAAAACCGGAAATTAGGCAAAGCATAGTCAACCGATCGCCGACACTCAAAATGACCGAATAAAAGTATTGTTTACACGACGATAATGTATATATATTGTTCTGGGGGACTCTTTAACTTCATCACATAACAAAACATTCACTTGTTCATGATAAGTAACAAGTTCTTCCGTATAAGTTCTATGCTAACTAGCCCGAGATACTCTGGCCCAGACACCAGACTTATGACAGATAGATGTAGACATCTATCTGTCATAATGTCTAAGTCTGGTGTCAGGGCCAGAGTATCTCGGGCTATATGCTAACATGAACGACACACTTTTGACTGGGCACACCATTTCGTTTGGTCTGGAAAGTCACGTGATCGTCTACGATTGAAAATGCATATTCAAACACTCTGGATATCGAATTTTTAATCATTAATTTCTTTTGAACTCGGGACTTTTTGGGTGTGTAATTAGGGGAAAGTTGATAACTTTTTTATAATATATCGATGTACCCTAATTTTCTTTTGTCGATTTACGGACCCTGAAAGATACGGATTATGCGGCTTTAATGGTAATTATTTTATCAAACAGCAATAATATCAGAAGTCAAATTCTGACATCTCATTCCTAATCTCTGTTTACTTGAATCTTTACTAAATCTTTGAAAAGGCAGCATGAACAATGCATATAACATTAAATAAATGAAAAGCCTGAATATGACTAGAATGACTGTAAGAACAGTTTTGATCACACTTTGTTACTTTCTTATCAAAATCCAAAAAGGCAGTTGTGACCATTATTTTTTCCTTATGTTTCTTTAAAGAGATAACTGGATAAATATTATTTGGTTTGTTCATAAAATTGAATGTTAAGTCTCAAATTAGTCCATCAAAATTTCAATTTCAATGATTATAAATATATATATATATTGACACAGATATTGGACATTGCCAGAAGTATTCTCCTTGATATGGTTGTCAATAAAAAAGCCTTATCCTCACCAATTTGTATAACGACACTTTTCATTTTTTGTCCTTTATATGTTTCTTGCTGCTCCAAAGGGACATTTGTTATGTTGGTCTGGCAGAATGGTGAAAAAATGTGGGATTTGTAATAAAAGTGTGATTTTTTTGTATGAAAGAAGGTGGTTATATGCTGATCCAAGATGGCCGCAATTTTTGGTAAAATAATGTTATATTGTATTTCATCATTATAAATTATATAAATTTATATAAAAAGATGTAGTTAATGCTTTCGCAATCTTCTCGTTTTTCTCACTTTTTTCATTTTTGATCATTTAAAACCAACATCGACTTGTTTTTAGATAGGACTGACTACAATAACATATATTACTTGGATGACATAAAATACATGGATAACATCAAATTAGCATAAAAGCACTATTTTGCATGATCATTATTGTAGTCAGTCATATCTAAAAGCAAGTCGATGTTGGTTTTAAATGATCAAAAATGAAAAAAGTGAGAAAAAGGAGAAGAACAGAAAAATACAATAAAAACTACCAGTTTGAATAATCAAAATTGGTAAAACATTGATTTTATGATACGGTCAAAATCAACTGGACACTTTTTCCATGCTGCACTTAATGAAAACAATGGGCGATGAGCTGAATGCTGCTCGTTAAAAAAAAATCAAATTTGAAGTAAGTAATGAAAACCAATTACCCAGGGTATATATGGAGGTAAGGTATGATAAACACTGGAGCAAGATCATTGCCTTTTGCTGAAGCTTCCTCTATGAAAGAAACAAGTTCTGCTAAGGCAATGCCATGGATCCTATTTATGGTAACATCTACTGTAATAAAGCAGTCGCTTTTTTTTTTTTTTTTTAGAGTTTGGTGTTTCGGCTTTATGTAATCTAGTCACTTTCTGGGGGAGGGGTTCCAAAAAATAAATGGTCTATTATGCAAGAGTTGTCACGCCGATATTTACACCAAAAACAAATGGTGTATTATGCATGAATTGTCATGCCTATATTTACACCATAAGCAAATGGTGTAGCTTTACTTTTTTCTTTGAATTTTTCTGCTCTCCTTTATTGATAGATATTCACTTTGACGTACTTATAGAGAATTGTCTACACTTTCAGCTCATAATATTTACAAAATATTCCTATACTTCATTGGAGTAAATCCAGTCTGTCGCTGCAAAATTGCCCGAATTGCACCTGCCAACTACTTCAGATGGAGATCCCATTTGGTTTCCCTTCCATTCAAGAAACAGCATATGGCCTGAAGGATGGTCCACATGCAAAAGGTGATTTGCATAACCCACCATCATCACCAAAATATAAATGAAAACAAATGAATTAAATGCAACATCTTACATTTTTAATTTCAAGGACCATAACATCTGATGATGACAAACTCTCACAATGACAAATATCTGTTAAATAATAGCATATATACATATCATATTTAAATTCTTCGAAATGATAAAGAAAATTTTTCAATTATTTAAACTTATGTTTATCCTTTTAATTTGCAAGCTTAAATTTAACAATGAATGGATTTTAAGAATCAACATACAATTCTTGATACATGTACACCATACAAAATAAGCTGAAAAGGAAGTCGGTTTTAAAGGTACCTTCAACATATTAAAGGTAGTTCAAAGACGACCCCACCTGAAGCTGAAATGCGTGTGGCAGTATGGTATGGTTGGGATACTGTCTTCATTTGTCTGGATTTTTTTTTACCAAAATCAGGGCCTAGATTCATCAACACTCCTTGCCATTAAGGAATTCTTTGACCGAAAATTTTCTATAGACAAGCATTAATGATAAATAACCATAATTATATCACAATCCCGTCTCCACTCTGACTATCACTTGTAAGGCTTCTAGCACTTTAGCTGTCCATATTGATCGCCAGGTGCAAACAGCGTTGATTGACCATTATCATCATCCCTAGTGGACAAGATGTTTACGGCACCGGTATGTGGTTTAAATTTTGATATTTTCATATTTAGGTTACTTTACATATTTTAATTTCATTTTTTGATACACTAACACTTCAGATTTTCCCTCAAATTTGAATTCTGTAGTGCTTTCCTAGTAAGATTTTAGCATGTTGGTGAAACTGGGCCAATGTTACTAACATATATATGTATATGTAATATATATAACAATTTTTTGAAGGCTGTACATGAGTTATGTAGTGTGATAGTAAGATTGCCATGATATTGCTATATTGCTCTGAAGAAATAATAAAGTACATGTATTTTATGAACAATACCAGGCTCTATAGATACAAGATAAGAGAAAAATATTTCAGTCTTAGGAAGCAAGAGAATAGCTATTTTTCACTATATATTTTTAGTGAATGAACTATTTACCACATTAAATGCATGAATTCACCTTGGGTTTTTGGACGAATGACTGCCCTTTAAAACTTTTCAAAAACAAATCAATCAAGTAATATCTGATATAAGTGAAAATGTAATTTGTTTAAATGTAAAATGGTTCACGGACCGAAGATCATCAAAACATACTTAATTAGAACAACACATTGTCAATTCAAATACATAAAAGGAATATTCAAATCAGTACATTGCAATTGCTTATGAATTTGAATGAGTCAGTGAATGCTACCTTTTGAATCAATATGTACTGTAGCAACACAATATTGGTATGGCAACAGAAAATGATAAAATATACATACATGTTAACTTTTCTCATTGTCACTTTTTTATGAAAAATTGAGATTTTCTCTGCCAACCCCTTTACAATGGTATGAAACGAACTTGCGTAATTCTAAGTCTGGCCTGATAACAACGAAAAGATCACTTGTTTTTTGAGGCTAAAACTTTCACTAAAGCGTCCCTTTCTTTAAGTGCTTTCCAAGCAGCATCTTTCTCCTTCTTTGTTGGTGTTTTCTTTTTCTGGCGTGCTGCCTGAATTTTCCTATATGCATCCAGGACCTGTTAAATGTGACCCATGGATTAAACCAATAGCTAGATAACAGGCAGAATTTGATCAAATACTGCTACAGGATGATTAAGACTGCATGCAGAATAAAAGAACTTCACAAGTAGAAAACATGAATTGTGATAGAAGACACGAGTCCTAGAAGACACCAGGACTCTAATTTAACATTTTATGTCACTTGCTAGAAATCGCAAGTGCCCTAAATTTGAACTTGCTATAATATCTTTTTTACTTGTAATTAAATCTCCATATTCAAATTACAGGTTGTTCGAAATTTGATATTGATGACAACAAACTAAAGGGTTTTTTTTTAAATTGCTCAATATTCTTTTATGTACTATCATTATGAAGCAGAAGTTTATATTCTATAACACCTTTATAAATTAAATTGATGTTAAGGTTGATATCACAATAAAGCAAGTCCTTCTCCCTTCCACATACCTCAGCATCAGCTGCAGAAAGTTTCTTCCTAATCTCCTGCTTCTTGATCTCCTCCTTGGCTCGTTCCAGTAGATTTTTCGTCACCACAATGTTATGTTGACTGATTGCCTTAAGTTCTTGTTGTTTTTGACGTAGCTCTGTCAGAATTTCATCGTCTGGATTGTCTTCAACTTTATCTTCCATATCTAATATCCCTGTATATAAAAATAACCATGAATAATAATAGAATCTTACACAGGTCTGTCAAGTTTTACAGGAATATCTCAAACCTCATGTCAAGATTTTGGCAATCAACCCTCTGCAAGCTTCAACCAGCCAAAAATCTTTCACTCCGGTTGAGATATCCCCTGTCCACTTGACAGACCCATGTAATATTCTATTAATCTGCTTTGTGATTCAAACAAGTATTACTTATATTAACCCATGGTCACAATGCCATACATCTGTTGATTGGCTGAAGTATAACATTACAAATGTATAACTACACATGTACAGTGGAACCTCCCGACACCGATCATGGTCGGTGCGTATAATTTCGGCCGGTTTAGAGAGGGTTCGGTTTGGAGAAGTGAACCGAATACCGATCATTATGATCCGAATTTAATCGATCGGAAGTCGTTTTTTACACTAGTGTACCGCATGTATGGCTAGTGTTCGGTAAAACTGACCGATATTGATTGTTAATGTAAATGTTACCACAAAAGAGAGAATCATACGTTTAAAAGGAATGGATTACAACAATCTTGACTTTGTTACCGCTTATAAACGTAGTTTAGTTAGTTAATTGCGTGAATGTTCTTGGGGATGTTCTTGTCTGCACTACATACATACGGCCGATCGCTTCCGGTTATGTCAAGAATCAAATTATATGGTCTAATTACACGATGATCAGTCGATGCCGGTCATTATATGACATAGTCGTTTTCTAAAACAATACATGGCTTCGGCTTCTTGATACAGATATTACGTTATCCGACGACTACATAAGTAAATCAAAGTACTGAAAGTACTGAAGGAGGCGTAGCTCAGATTCTAGACAGGGTAATGATTTATTGAAATATTAAAGATATATCATAAAAGAGGTAATAGTACATGTTCAGGTTATTTTCAATTAATATGGATTGAAATAACAGATTGAAAATTCTGTGCTTTCGCAGAATGACTGTTGTTTATTATAGAATAATGTGGATCAAATATTTGCAAATTGGTTAAATCGTGGAAATGTTTAATCTTATAAAGTTGTTAAAAACAAATGCTCCAAAGATCTTGAAAATATTGTATGCGAAATAAATATGAACAATGAATAATGCTATATAGAATAAAAATGATGCAAGACTAATATATATTCCTTTTGAAAGTTTGTATTGGTTTTTACATGTTTTGAAATT
The DNA here is from genome assembly GCA_004382745.1 of Argopecten irradians irradians. Lineage (NCBI taxonomy): Eukaryota > Metazoa > Mollusca > Bivalvia > Pectinida > Pectinidae > Argopecten > Argopecten irradians. Next base: position 120,235 of record SAYR01029910.1, read on the forward strand.
TCAATCATGGTTTGAACTTTCTACCATCTGGGCAAAGTGTATGAAATTATGCTCCTGCTGAGCTCAGCATATACTGGCAGTAGAACGACTGGCTGACCCATTGTCAGTTTAATGTGACCAGGTGTGTTGGGATGCTTGGGTGTCTTCAGCGGCATGTTCCAGTGATATCATAATACATGTAGCACAATGAAAGGGCAAGAGTTCTACTATGCAAGAAGACCCAACAAATACAGCGCAGTCTGTGCATGCTACACACAACATACATTGGAGGCCGTCCATGCCATTAATGAACCCAACAATCAAATATTGCCAAATCCAGTGTCAATCTGTCAATGTTAACAACAGTGTAAGGTGAAGTTGAAATCAATGTCCAATTTCCTCTCAAGGGATATTCCAATAAAACATCTAACCCAACTCAGGATATTATAAACATTGATACCCCTGGTTTCAATTTCAGAAGTTAATACTGGATTGGAATATTACATTTTGTTGCAATGAAAGTACTAGTTAAAAGAATTGTGCAGTCAAAAATTATAATTTCAGTTTATGCTGGAAATGGCTTTATTAGCACGTGTAGAAACCTGTCCGTGCCGCGCGCGACCGGAATAACCTGTAAACCGTCGATATCGAGGTCCAAACTTCTGACCACCCGATTAAGCATATTTCTAGCTCTAAACCATGTGACATCATAATAGTCCGTGGCTTATAGCTGTACTATTACTGATGTGCTATCACTTACATCGACGGTCACAGGAAAAGCCAATCAACGATTTTTTTTATGATTACTTTTGAGTGAAGTTAATCATACAATAACTTTGGCTCGAATGTAAATAACTAAAAGAGTGAAATTCGATGTTTCAAATACTCTAATTTATGCTCTAATAACAGGTATCTTCGTGTAATTATGAAAGAAAATCCACACAGAAATAAAAGTTTGGATTTTTTTGTCGAGGAGTTCAGCAACGAATAAGCTTTAATTAGATAATATTTTCCTGTAGTCTGTATCTTTGATACATTGTGAATTACAAAGTTTGTGACTGTAAAATGAAATTTTATGAAACAATTTCAGAAATCCTTTATTAAAGTATTGACGTACATACCAGAAACATATATACATATATGCATACGGTGTGTATGTTTCTGTACATACACACCGATGATTGATCATCACAAACATTGTGTTGTGTGTTGCTAACCGAATAAATTGAGATACATTTATTACAATACAGTAAAACGTTTCAATATGTGGTAGAAAGAATTTATTTTTGATATTCTAAAAGATCTAAATATTGAGATATTAGCAAAACAAACTATTTTTTCAGACTGTGCGGTCGCTTTCAATTGTTAATCGATATACGAGTAGATACCCCTATATAGATATATAATTAGCCATGTCTTTGGTTTGATGGTTATGTAATACCTGGGCCAGGATTTTGTTTACCTGTATCAAACGCCATTCATCGAACTCACCTGTAAGTACCTGGCCGCGGGCAATTTGCTATTCGGTGGACTATGTCGGGTATTTGCTATTGTCTTACTGTCAATCAGGTTAGGACATCCGTTAATTGGATTGTGACTTGAATTATGGAAACCCCGTACATCTATGCTCTAGGTTTTTTTTATTGTCACCTCCATTTTTAAAATGAAAATGTAAAAGCAAATGGAAATAAAATATCCCTGATCATACATGTACCTAGGAATATATAATATTTATATATATATATGTCGTACACAGGTAAAACAATAATGGAAGTTGACTTATTCAGAAACAAAAATGGTTCTAAGAACTATTTCAACTAAAGATTTAACCTTAAAAATCATTCCAGTCTAGTACATGTACTGTAATTACGGAATCGTGGAATATAGCAATCACCCGTAATTTCAAAGGTTTTAGGAAAAATTCTAAGCATGTATTTTCAGAGCTGCAATATTGTAGCTCAAAAGACTTTTTGACAGAAAATGGTGTCGTCTTTAGAAAGGTATAGTAGGCCGGGTATGTATATTCGTTCTAGTATTTTCACCGTTTCGAATCTACATGTATAGTCATACAAGAAGGGTTACAGCATTACCACACTAAATATACTTATTTAAATATCACCAAGTATAATTTTGAAAAGGTACAACATTTCATATCTATTTATGATGCCTGTATACAAGTAATTTCATTTTTCATTTGAACACTATATGTGGTAACTTTTTGGATTATACGATAAATGTTCATATATCATACTATTAAATCTCGGTATGATATACAAAGGATCGACAATGGATATACTATTTTAAGGATTTAGTTTAATTTTGAAATTACGAATTCAAATCTACACTTATACTGTAATTTAGAAACACATATCAGAAATATCATTGATGTATTTCTGCTTTTTAGTAAACGTTATGGATAAAGTTTCAAAGGCAACAATATAGATATACATATTATTTTCGGTATAAGTTCGGTATTGTCACTCCAATATCACATAACTAATAACCGTCCACATTTTACTTTTACTCAAAAACTGTGACGTATTTGCATCGTTATGGTAGAAGTTTGAAATAAAAACAATAATAAGTAATAAGATAGTGTTATATCATACTGGTTTTTTATTACACAGAAATTTATATAACATGCTATCTAAATTTCAGTCCAGACTGATCCGAACATCATTTTGATATCGCTATCAAATTGGACAGATTATCTAATCTAAAGTCAGATATATGCCTGTTTGAATGTTTGAAATGGTGTAAATGGAATGTTTTGAAACTGAAAATATCTACATCATTATCTCATTATCTCTGAACCGTAGTCGACACTACCCGTAAATCACGACCAAAACCAACCGATAGCGCTAAAAGCTAGGCGATTCGTTGGGTGGGACTTAATATTTCATTCATCCAAAGCAATATCCTGACGTATTATCAAAAAAATATTTTGGCTGCACAAATCCTTTAATATCTTAACGGAATATCCCTTTGTATAGAATATACAACATCTGCAAATAAACAAGATATTGTTAAAAACAAGAAAAAAATATATTTCACCTTACATAAAAAAATATTTTTCGTCTTACTTAAAAAAAAAACATTTTTCGTCCCACATAAAAAAAAAATATTTTTCACCATACATAAAAAAAAATTCTTGTCTTACACAAACTGTTTTACGTGAGCACGTAAACGTTTTACGTGAGCACGTAAAAGAAAAAAAATATTTTTCACTCTACAAAAAAAATCTTTTTTTTTTGGGGTCCTACATTAAAATAAATATTTTTCGTGTCACTTCTGTGCCGCCGTACTTTTATGTTTACGGAATGAATCAAATTACACAATGATGCTATCATTTCCAAATATCATTCGACATGAGGACTTCAAAAATTAATTAAAACGTTTACATGTCAGAAAATGGGCGATTTTCTCTGTCGGAAATACTCAAAATATTGCCGATTTTTTATAACTTAAAAACAATATATGCGCAAATTACCTGAAATATCGTAAATAAACTAATCAATATTTGTATCGTGGCTCCATCAATATATCTGCTCTGTAAAACACTGTTATTTCTGCTTTGTCCGTGCCGATTCACCGTCCGTTCACCGCTTCTTTCACTTTCTATCGTTCCGAGTAGTGTGTTTATTGTAGGATGTTAGTACATTATTTGCCGTTGAAAAATGCACGAAAATAATCTGATCAACTGTAAATGAAACATATGAAAGGATAATTGAAGTTTTGACAACAAGTTTTTAACAAAATTATCAACACTCACGGCTGTAAACTCGCCAGCCATTCCAGGACCAACACGGCGTCAGGTAATGGCGATAGTACGGGACCTAGCCGTTTTTCATGTACGTCAGATTTTCGTTCGGTCAAATTGAATAAAAATCGTCCAAATCATTGTCAGATTATATCCTTTTAGGCCTGTGATATTTAAATATCATGACATCGTACTTATAATTACAAACATATACCGTAATATCAACAGCAGAAGCCATGATGGCGTCCCCGGTAACATGAGTGAAGCAGTGAGCACATGTGTGATTTAACACTATGCATTGTAGTGCGTCGGCAGAGTTTGTAACAGTTGTCTCCCTTTGTACGGACTATTCTTGTTGACATGTTCGTTAGTTTGGGGAATTCTAGTTCATTTTTATTAAATATTAGTGGATAGGCCTAGCAATATTCGATTAAATACCCGTAATTGAAAAGGCATTTATTGTCAGTTGAATTAGTTTTACTTACAAACAAGTTTATATGCAATTACTGTTAGATTCCCGGTTTGCAAGTTAGTCTGCCGTAGGTTAGTAAGGCTAACAGATCTAGATGCAGCGCACTCACTAGTATAAGTACCGATATTGAGACACACTTTCGGTGAGAATAATAAATAACTAATTGTAACATTGAAAATAAGTCTAAAGTAATTAAGTGGGAAATTATAATGTGACTGAAACATGTAATAAACGGAGAACCTCTGACTGCTGTATAATACACAACATACGTTTCAATACACAGTGTAAAGTTATCTCCCGTAGTTCCGGAAACTGTCGATAGGATTACCAAGGTATAGTGTTCCGGTGAGAATTGAAAACCAGAGTGATTACATGATGGCAGGCTGCGCCTCCATAATAAAAAACCTGTGTGATTTGAATACGAAACTTTCTCTTTATTACTAGCTCTGCTTGTTTTCCCACAGTAAACAAACCGCGTGCACGTGGTAGACCTTCGTTAAATATCTAAACAATAGACATTATTAAATAATTACACCCCCATCTCGGGTATAATTACCGTGTACCTATAGCCTTCACATCTGTATACATGCCTCAGGACATGGCATGCGACAACTATGGTACAGGTACGTGTGTATTTCACGGTCGGTTGATCAGACCTCAATGCAATCTATCGGTGTCGCTCAGGTAAGGCCGGTTTTCATAAGTGTATTTAAGTTACATTTGACTATTTCGATCTCGAAAGCGGTCCAGTATTCGGAATTGGGAGGGATAGGTTTTGGGAAGTTTTATATACTATTAATAAAGAGGAATTAATTCCGTACATGACATCCATGTTCGGTTTCTAGAGGTGATCGGTTTTGAGAAGGTTCGGTTTTGGGAAGTTCCACTGTATAATGGAGGTGAGTAGGTATACCGACCTTGTTCCTCCAATTCACGTTTGATACGTTTCTCCAGGTGGATAGGATTGCCGATGTTTAACTGTTTGGCTAAAGCTCTGGGGGATATTGCTGGAGCTTCATCTGCAGACTCTGAAATTTTAAAAGCAAACTGACATTATTTTTCAAAGACAACTTTCAATTTCTGACACCTAATTCCGAGAGTTTTGTCATATTATGGAGGCATATTTTGCCATGCCAAAAATCAAATAAGAAAATTGTAGAGACACTTAAATAGGACCAAATTTAGATTTTTTTTGGTAAACCACAAATCTATTTGTACAATAAATGAATTAAAGAAACTACATGTAATATGGTATGCATATTTTCAATCTGCATTTCATTCAAGAAAAGTGAACCTTTAGCCATGAAGAGAAATAGGATAAAGCGATGGGAGCACTTATTGGGTCAAATAGGGTAGTTGACTAATACACTGTTTTACCCATACACTGATATTATTCATGTGACGTCTTTGAAATAAAAAATTAGAGAAAGGTCACTTGACTCACTTCATTAGAATTTACAAATCCTAAATTCAGAAGAAATTAATCTTGGTTTAAAAAATACCCGGTACTCAGTATCAAAATCGTTGGTAGTTTTTATCACCTAACTGGACCTGTAATTATTATAATCAACTTGTAACAGTTACCTCCCCCTAACTCTGCCATAGCATCATCCATAGGTGTCATGATGTTTTCCTCAATGAGAGCTGACACCAGTCGCTGTGTGAGGGGTCCGAATGGCGATTCATCAACATTGCTCTGTTCAGCTTTCTTCAGTAAGGTTGTTACGTCGGGACAGCCACTGTGGTTGTTATTGGTACTCCGCCGTCTATCATTTATCTTAGCCCCTACAAAAATAATTTCACAATACATATGAATAATTCCTTCAATGATCAGTGGTCAATTTTCGATTCAAGATTTAAGATGCTACTACACCGCTGACAAATAATATTTTTTCTCAAAAAAAAACAAAAAAACCAGGAGCAGACGAATAAGTAACTTTCTTCAGTAACAAAAATTACTTACTTTACACTATTACCACCATTGAAAAGTTTGTTTACTTCAAGATAAAAATATTAAAAATAATTAATTGCATCCCGAAAAAATTCTGTGACACTATGTCCTATATGGCATGAAGTACTGGTAACGTGCATGCACCAAAAGCAAAATAAATTGTTATATATCAAATGGAGTATATATGTCACTTAATGAGTACTGGAAGTGAAATTATTCACTGCATGCAAATTTCGCTTTTAATATTTCCCTTTCATTGATATATTCCAATGCAAACATATGAACAAGGGCAAATTTTTACACTTGAATAATTCACTATTAATTAAATCTGCACAACACAAAAAATTATCATATTATAAAAAGTTTTAACGCTGATTTAGCAAAGTAATCCACACAGGAAAATATCCATGTTTACAGATTCTTGATCCCAAAATCACATACATGTATATTGCAAACTCTGAACTCTATTGATCACTCGGTAGAAATCCCACATACCGTCTCTCTGTTCCTCTAAGAGATCTTCCTCTGCCCATCGGTCTGAGAAGTGTTTTCCAAGAGCAGGCACCTTAAAATAATCAGCGTCATCTTCATGACTAACAAGCAGATCCTCCAGAACTTTGATGTCCTCTCCAGTGACGTCAGCACAGTAAGGTTCGACAGACACCCAGAAACGATTCACAGCATCATTCTTTGGTAACTTGGGCAAGTCTATAGGGGAATCAGCAGCGCCATCAAACTCACCTTTTGTCTGTTATTAAACGTTGGAATATAGTATTATATTTTATAACAAACAATTTTGTACATACCGTATTCAACCCAATAAGCGCCCATGTCCCTATAAGCCCCCCCCCCCTTCTACTTTTTGAGACCTTATTTCATTGCCCAGACATAAGACAAAAACTATCATAACTGTATGGGTTTGCAAAAATTTCGTCTTGTTAAGCACCTTTTCATTTTTCTAAACGTCTTGGGAACTTTTTGGGTCAAATACGGTATGTTCACAAATCACTAGAAATATTTTATGACTGTGTGTGTCGTATGATTGGCCATTCAATGCCGTAGGTTTGATTAGTTTATGAAACTATAACTTAATCTTTTTGTGTTGTTTCACAGATATTGGATGTATATGGTGCATGTACGCGAGTCTATTTACAGCAAAATGTTTTATTCATGTTTCCCCTTGTTGAATAATTTTTTGGTTAAGTGTGTGATTCTATTTACAACAGCGTTATATAATTCTTTGTTATAATTGAAAGGCTGTGCTATGAATCCTATGATTTATTTATTGGTTTTATTAATTTAACTTATGCGTCCTATTAATTGCCAGGGCCATGCAAGGAAAATTCAAGTTTGTTGGTGGAGGATAGCCATATTACCCAGAGAAAAACCACCGACCAGTAATCAGTACCTGGCAACTGCCCCACATGGGATTCAAAGTTGTGACCCAAAGGTGGAGGGCTTGTGGATCACTCGGGCCCATGCTATGCTATGTTATCCGAGTATCTTCCATGATTTATAATCAATGTACAGTATACCCACCATGTAATGGACTTTCAAGCGTTGTATTTAAAACCTACAAGAAACTTTTTGTTTTAAACAATTTGGTAAGACACAGTATTGTGATTACTACGCTTGCACAGAAGTGATGTTCTAGTAACTCATGTACCTGGTTTATTTTGGATTTTGGCCGACCAGGTCCTGAAGGGGTCTGATGAACGGCTCCCTTTACTGGAGTCTCTGTAGAGCTCTTGAATTTCTTACTTGGCTTTTCTTCAACCACTTTTCCTCGTTTTCCTGGAGTAGGGGTCTCTGGTTGCTAAAAACAGTCAAATGATTTTATATGTTAGTATTTCAGTAAAGCATTAAGACTTTTAACCTTTAACTATGCAAGCAATATTTCTTCACATCAGTAGCAGTGTGAATGATAAAAAGGAAAGATATTGTGTACTGCTTGAAAACTCAATAAACAAGGCCATAGTCATTCAGATCCCCCGCCAATGGAGATAGCAAAGCTGAAGTAAGTTTGATTGTGGAGACTTATGTGTATGAAAAAAAAACAGGAAAAAGGAAGTTGAGCTAAAGAAAGATGGAGTATAATTCAAGTAGAGCGGGGCTGCAATTGTTGAATCAGGTATACAGCCTTGACATTTATATTAGACTATATACACAAAGATGGGTGGAGTTTTGCGAAGTAATATTTACCATTTACCATGATATTTTCAGGAATGTTTCCATGGTAACGGAAAAAGTGCAAAAAATGAAAACCTAAAAATAGCAAAAGGTACTACTAGACCATAAAAAGAATGTGTCTATGAAGTTTCGTGGAAATACCTCTGCTGGTTTTAGAGTTGTGCTCCGGAAACAATTCTTACACAAAAATCTGCCATTTTCAGCAATGTTTCCATGGTTACAGAAAAAAGTACAAAAAGTGAAAACCTTAAAATAGCAAAAGGCACTACTAGACCATAAGACCAATGTGTCTATGGAGTTTCCTGGAAATATCTCTTCTGGTTTTCCAGTTATGCTGCGGAAACGAACCTGGTACAAAAATATGATATTTTCAGCAATATTTCCATGGTTACGGAAAAAGTGCAAAAAATGAAAACCTAAAAATAGCAAAAGGCACTTCTAGACCATAAAAAGAATGTGTCTATGAAGTTTCATGGAAATATCTCTGCTGGTTTAAGAGTTGTGCTCCGGAAACGATTCTTACACAAAAATCTGCCATTTTCAGCAATGTTTCCATGGTTACAGAAAAAAGTACAAAAAGTGAAAACCTTAAAATAGCAAAAGGCACTTCTAGACAATAAGACCAATGTGTCTATGAAGTTTCGTGGAAATATCTCTGCTGGTTTTAGAGTTATGCTGCGGAAACGAACCTGGTACAAAAATATGATATTTTCAGCAATGTTTCCATGGTTACGGAAAAAATGCAAAAAATGAAAACCTAAAAATAGCAAAAGGCACTACTAGACCATAAGACCAATGTGTGTATGAAGTTTCGTGGAAATATCTCTACTGATTTTAGAGTTATGCTCTGGAAACCATTCGTACGGACGGACAGACGGACAGACGGACGGAACCCATTTGTATATCCCCCGCCAACTTCGTTGGGTGGGGCTAAAAAATGAGTTATATTAATAATAAAATATTTCTTCACATCAATTTGATTGAAATTCACACAAACAAAATATTGGAATGAATTCACATGAATGAAATTAACTGCATATCATACATATTTTATTCATTACCTGCTGCAGATTGAATTAACTACACATCTTTCACCTTGCTGCAAACTGAATTAACAAAGCTACATAACTTTAAAATATCTCTGGAGTAATTTCAGTTAACATTGTAAAATCTTCCCAGGTAATTACAAATTTTATTTGCAAAGTAACTCACTACACAATAACTCACAGTATCATCTCTTGTGGATAGAGCTCATTACACACAGAAATCTCTTGTGAAATGAGTTCTTTACACACAGTAAATTGTATCTTGTAGTGTGAACTCACTACATACAGTAATCTCTTGTGTAGTGAGCTTACAACACACAGTATCATCTCTTGTGTAATTAACTTATTACACAGAGTATATTATATCATGTGGAGTGAGCTCACTACACACAATATCATCTCTTGGGGAGTTAGCTCACTACACACAGTATCATCTCTCATAGTGTCAGCTCACTGTACACACAGTAATTTCTTGTGGAGTTAGCTCACTACACACAATATCATCTCTTGTTGGAATTAACTCACTATTGTATTATCATCTCTTGTGGAGTGAGCTCACAATACACAGTATAATCTCTTCTGGAGTTAGCTCATTACATACTACAGTCTCTTATGGGGTGAGCTCGCTACATACTAGTCTCTTATGGAGTGAGCTTGCTACATACTACAGTCTCTTGTGGATTGAGCTCGCTACATACTGCAGTCTCTTGTGGAGTGAGCTCACTACATACTACAGTCCCTTATAGAGTGAGCTCACTACATACTACAGTCTCTTGTGGAGTGAGCTCACTATATACTACAGTCTCTTGTGGAGTGAGCTCACTACATACTACAGTCTCTTATGGAGTGAGCTCGCTACATACTACAGTCTCTTGTGGAGTGAGCTCACTACATACTACAGTCTCTTATAGAGTACGCTCACTCCATACTACAGTCTCTTGTGGAGTCAGCTCACTACATACTACAGTCTCTTATGGAGTGAGCTCGCTACATACTACAGTCTCTTGTGGAGTCAGCTTGCTACATACTACAGTCTCTTATAGAGTGAGCTCACTACATACTACAGTCTCTTGTGGAGTGAGCTCGCTACATACTACAGTCTCTTATAGAGTGAGCTCACTACATACTACAGTCTCTTCTGGAGTGAGCTCGCTACATACTACAGTCTCTTGTGGAGTGAGCTCACTACATACTACAGTATTTTATGGAGTGAGCTCACTACATACTACAGTATTTTATGGAGTGAGCTCACTACAACCTTTTACCTTGGTGGTGTGAGCTCACTTCACAACATACTACGTTCCCTGGAGGGAGCAGTTTACTGTCATCTTTTCCTGTAAGCTTACCAGGATCTGCTTTTCATGTTCCAGCTGTTTAAGTCTCAGCCCTGCTGATGCCAGCAATGTCTCCAGATCACTTTGTATAACCTCCAATTCTTCCAGACTAATCCCCTCATCTTCAGACCGAGTCAGAACTACAATAAACAAAATGTTTTATTTAAAATGATTTCCAAACCGAGGAAAAAGGTTCTTTTTCCTTAATTTGCGGTTTTTGAATTTGAGAAAATGCCATTGTACGATAATTAAAATCAAGATTTGGGAAAATGTAACATGCAAACGTTTGGGCCCAAACCAACTGAGTGGTCACCCATCCTAGAGTGGGCAGCACTCATCGCTGCTTGAAAGTACGGACACTCATCCAAGATGATTCATACAGCCACAAAAGCTAGCTGATGGACAATCCATCTGAAATACCCATACCCAAGTATCGTCACATTACTCCCTTCATCGATGAGCTTTGTCTCAAAGCTTTCCATGGTTCAACCGGGCATCCTAAGCACATACAACTGTCCCTGCTGTTGTTATAGCGGAGCCACCTCATGAGATGAACCCCACTAGTCACCAAAGCAACCAGTACCAGGAACATTGTGCTTCCCGTGCTATCTGAAGGCAGCCTACAGGATGCCAGGCCATTCGCTGCCACCAAATGTAACGTGTCCAGGCCCGAATTAACGGAGAGGTCACCCATTCGAGAGTGGGCCATGCTCACTACGATACAAAGTGATGATACTCATATATCTGAACAGCCACAAAAGCTAGCTGATGGACTATGCAGCTGAAATACCCATATCCAGGTATCGTCACAAAAATAATAAAATGTATAAATTAAATAATAACAGACATAGCGAAATTTGCCAGTCTGATGGACATGTCTGCCAAAATTTGACTCGGACCGCCTATTTTAAAATCTGGTCCGGACCGACCATCTGGCAATTATTGAGTACCTGAAGTCATTAAAAATGGCATCTCTGAAGTATAACGAGCCTGGCAAAAACGTAAACTGCATAAGATAATCATGAAAACAGCTGCCTGGATACTAATAGCAGGAAGTTATCTTTACTTAAACAAGAGATCCCAGAGGGATCTTGGCGCCCACCAAAGATTGATCTATGTCTGACAAATGAAAGAAGGATCTTTTCTCTGCTTTTCAAACTTACAATTCTTTTTTCTGCTTTTCAAACTTTAAACTATCAAAATCCAAGATGGTGGTCGCAAAATGCAATAGGCAGAACTAGGGTCCTAGAGGAACCTACATATGATATTTGAGAACAATCCCTTCAATACTTTCTGAGAAATAGCGGTAACAAACTTTAACTATCAAAATCCAAGATGGCCACCGGTCGGCCATCTTGTTGACCGATCAGTCCCAAAATGCAATATGCACAACTGGGGTCCTAGGGGAACCTACATATGAAATTTGAGAAAGATCCCTTCAGTGCTTTCTGAGAAATAGCGGTAACAAACTTTAACTATCAAAATCCAAGATGGCTACCTGGCGGCCATCTTGTTGACCGATCAGTCCCAAAATGCAATATGCACAACTGGGGTCCTAGGGGAACCTACATATGAAATTTGAGAAAGATCCCTTTAGTGCTTTTTGAGAAATAGCGGTAACAAACTTTAACTATCAAAATCCAAGATGGCTACCTGGCGGCCATCTTGTTGACCGATCAGTCCCAAAATGCAATATGCACAACTGGGGTCCTAGGGGAACCTACATATGAAATTTGAGAAAGATCCCTTTAGTGCTTTTTGAGAAATAGCGGTAACAAACTTTAACTATCAAAATCCAAGATGGCTACCTGGCGGCCATCTTGTTGACCGATCAGTCCCAAAATGCAATATGCACAACTGGGGTCCTAGGGGAACCTACATATGAAATTTGAGAAAGATCCCTTCAGTGCTTTCTGAGAAATAGCGGTAACAAACTTTAACTATCAAAATCCAAGATGGCTACCTGGCGGCCATCTTGTTGACCGATCAGTCCCAAAATGCAATATGCACAACTAGGGTCCTAGGGGAACCTACATATGAAATTTGAGAAAGATCCCTTCAGTACTTTCTGAGAAATAGCGGTAACAAACTTTAACTATCAAAATCCAAGATGGCTACCTGGCGGCCATCTTGTTGACCGATCAGTCCCAAAATGCAATATGCACAACTAGGGTCCTAGGGGAACCTACATATGAAATTTGAGAAAGATCCCTTCAGTACTTTCTGAGAAATAGCGGTAACAAACTTTAACTATCAAAATCCAAGATGGCTGCCTGGCGGCCATCTTGTTGACCGATCAGTCCCAAAATGCAATATGCACAACTAGGGTCCTAGGGGAACCTACATATGAAATTTGAGAAAGATCCCTTCAGTACTTTCTGAGAATTAGCGGTAACAAACTTTAACTATCAAAATCCAAGATGGCTGCCTGGCGGCCATCTTGTTGACCGATCAGTCCCAAAATGCAATATGCACAACTAGGGTCCTAGGGGAACCTACATATGAAATTTGAGAAAGATCCCTTCAGTACTTTCTGAGAAATAGCGGTAACAAACTTTAACTATCAAAATCCAAGATGGCTGCCTGGCGGCCATCTTGTTGACCGATCAGTCCCAAAATGCAATATGCACAACTAGGGTCCTAGGGGAACCTACATATGAAATTTGAGAAAGATCCCTTCAGTACTTTCTGAGAAATAGCGGTAACAAACTTTAACTATCAAAATCCAAGATGGCTGCCTGGCGGCCATCTTGTTGACCGATCAGTCCCAAAATACAATATGCACAACTAGGGTCCTAGGGGAACCTACATATGAAATTTGAGAAAGATCCCTTCAGTACTTTTAGAGAAATAGCGGTTACAAGAATTGTTAACGGACGGACGGACGGACGGAAGGACGGACGGACGGATGGACGGACGGACGGAAGGACGGACGGACGGAAGGACGGACGGACGACGGACCACGGACGAAAGGCGATTTGAATAGCCCACCATCTGATGATGGTGGGCTAAAAATTCACACTAATGTTTGGTCCGGCAAAACCTTGTTCGGTCCGGGTTACTCAGTCCTTGCCGGTCCGAATGTTCGACCATTTTTTTTCAACTTTCGTGATGTCTGTAATAATGGCACTATAGGTTTTATATATTTCCAGTGCAGCTTGTGTATAATTCCAGACGCTTAAATGCATTTCACTGTACCAGTTAAACAAGAATTCCTCTTTTACTAACATTTCACATTTAGTATTTTTGATATGTGATCATACCTGCTGTGTATTTAGGACATTCTGTAATATGATCCACTGGCTGTAGGTCAGGGAACTGTAGAGGGCATTCCTTGTCTATAATGCCCTTGCCTTTCCCTTTCATTTTCTGTTTACATCATGGATCTGTAATGAAAATAAAAACGGTTATAACTATGGTTTATTTGGTTCAATATATAGTATAAACATCCTATTAAATAACAGCTAGGGTCATTTAAGGACTACCTTCCATATGCATAACATGTATACAATAACTTGGGTATGTGAATGTCTGTATGTCTTGGGAGGCTGCAGTATATTTATATTGAGTCTCGATCCTTGCATTGTGATGGTACTCTTCTCTTTTCATGTAGTGCAAGATCACTGAAGCATGCTACTAAGACAACAAACACCACCTGCACTGTATATGTAGTAAAGCTGATGATCTTGCCATGCGGTACTGACAGGCTCGTAAGCTTAGTATGTTTGCAGCTCAATTTCAGCCTCAAATTGGTCACTTATGATATTAAAAGGGAATATAAATATATGTACATGTATGAGAACAATTTTGAATTCTTAAAGAAGTATATCAGAATTTGACTGGCTTATCCACATCCATGACCATGTACATGTAGTTCAATCTCTATAGAATTTAGCAAGTGCATAGAGGTTCCCAATCTGGCAGGTTTTTTTTTCTTCTCTCCTTATAGCTGTATCATATGAAAGGCAGTATTTTCTACCTACTAAAAGTATAAAAATATTATATTTATATAATTAAATACTACAAAAATATGTTTTTATGAATTTTATGTTCTATTGTTGTTAGTTTGTTATATGTTTACTATTGCTATTTTGGGGTATAGTTAACCCATACCCATTCCAACTCGTACCCACCAACCCGTACCCAAAATTGGCGAAGTCGTACCCAAAATATTTGGCGAGCTCGTACCCATGATTGGCTAACCCGTACCCATCAAGTTTCGTTGGTTTTTTTTAATTTAATCACAGGTATTAATCCTAGTTTCTTCTGTGTATCTGATTCAATATATCACTGGCCTAAATAATGCATAATTGAGTCAACATTGATATTATATTCCAATACCTGGTAAAATCAGAAAATATCTGGTAACATTCTATATACTTTTCAAGATTACAAATACACTACAATACATTATTCAGTAATGTTATATTTGCATACACATGCACTTTGATATATTTTCCAAGGTATAACATCTGTAATAATTATGTGTATTAAGTATAATTCTAAATCATCTTCCGTGGCCATTGTGACTTCACACGGGAAATGTTTAATCATTTTAAAAGCTGATTTTCTTTTTGTTTGACTGTCTTTTAAAAAAAATCCAATGAAGCAAAATAAATCGTCGTTTTTAATCAAAGGGGGAAGTCAAACAAGAGGCCCAAGGGCCTTAACGGTCATCTGACTACCTTGGCAATAGCTGTATAGGAAATTAATTAGATATGATGTCATGGTTGAAAAATAAAAACACTTGGTCATGACCATGTAAGGATCATTTAATGCAAGTTTCAGTCAAACTGCATGGGTAGAACTTCAAGAAGTTAAAATGTGTTTTCAAGATGGCGGCTTTGGTGGCCATCTTGGTTTTCGGGTCAACCCGACAAATAACAACACTTTGTTGGGACAATGTCAGTATCCTTAAAATTATTCAGACAAGTTCCAGCAAAATCGCACTGGTAGAACTTGAGAATAGGTTCAAACTATATTTTCAAGATGGCGAGAGTGGTGTCCATCTTGGATTTCAGATCAACATAAGATATAAAAACACTTGGTCACGACCATAACAAGGATCTTTTCATGCAAGTATCAGCTAAATCACATTGACAGAATTTGAGAAGAAGTTCAAAATTCAAGATTTTAGAATATTTGACCCCCCTGAACTTGACAGTTGGTCAAGGTCATTCATTTCAATAACTTTGATAACCCTTCATCCCAGCATGCCAAAGGCCAAATATGAGTATCCTGGACCCTATGGTTATTTAGAAGAAGTCATTCATAGATTTCAGCCTAATTGACCCCTGTGACCTTGAAAGTAGGTCAAGGTCATTCATTTTCACAACTTTGGTAGCCATTCATCCCGGCATACTACAGACCAAATATGAGTACTCTGGGCCTTATGGTTATTGAGAAGAAGTTGTTCAAAGATTTCAGCCTATTTGACCACTGTGACCTTGACAGCAGGTCAAGGTCATTTATTTTCACAACTTTGGTAGCCCTTCATCCCAGCATGCTACAGGCCAAATATGAGTACTCTGGGCCTTATGGTTATTGAAACGAAGTCGTTCAAAGATTTCAGCCTATTTGACCACTGTGACCTTGAGTGTAGGTCAAGGTCATTAATTTTCACAACTTTGGTAGCCCTTCATCCCAGCATGCTACAGGCCAAATATGAGTACTTTGGGCCTTATGGTTATTGAGAAGAAGTCGTTCAAAGATTTCAGCCTATTTGACAACTGTGACCTTGAAAGTAGGTCAAGGTCATTAATTTTCACAACTTTGGTAGCCCTTTATCCCCGCATGCTACAGGCCAAATATGAGTACTCAGGGCCTTATGGTTATTGAGAAGAAGTCGTTCAAAGGTTTTAGCCTATTTGACCCCTGTGACCTTGAGAGTAGGTCAAGGTCATTCATTTTCACAACTTTGGTAGCCCTTCATTCCGGCATGCTACAGGCTAAATATGAGTACTCTGGGCCTAATGGTTATTGAGAAGAAGTCGTTTAAAGATTTCAGCCTATTTGACCCATGTGACCTTGAAAGTAGGTCAAGGTCATTTATTTTCACAACTTTGGTAGATCTTCATCCCAGCATGCTAAAGGCCAAATATGAGTATTCTGAGCCTTATGGTTATTGAGAAGAAGTCGTTCAAAGATTTCAGCCTTTTAGACCCCTATGACCTTGAAAGTAGGTCAAGGTCATTTATTTTCACAACTTTGGTAGATCTTCATCCCAGCATGCTACAAACCAAATATGAGTATTCTGGGCCTTATGGTTATTGAGAAGAAGTCGTTCAAAGATTTCAGCCTTTTTGACCCCTGTGACCTTGAAAGTAGGTCAAGGTCATTCATTTTCACGACTTTGGTAGTTCTTCATCCCAGCATGCTACAGGTCAAATATGAGTACTCTGGGCTTTATGGTAATTGAAAAGAAGTCGTTCAAAGATTTCAGCCTATTTGACCCCTGTGACCTTGAAAGTAGGTCAAGGTCATTAATTTTCACAACTTTGGTAGCCCTTCATCCCAGCATGCTACAGGCCAAATATGAGTACTCTGGGCCTTATGGTTATTGAGAAGAAGTCGTTCAAAGATTTCAGCCTATTTGACCACTGTGACCTTGAAAGAAGGTCAAGGTCATTTATTTTCACAACTTTGGTAGCCCCTCATCCCAGCATGCTACAGGCCAAATATGAGTACTTTGGGCCTTATGGTTATTGAAAAGAAGTCGTTCAAAGATTTCAGCCTATTTGACCACTGTGACCTTGAAAGTAGGTCAAGGTCATTAATTTTCACAACTTTGGTAGCCCTTTATCCCCGCATGCTACAGGCCAAATATGAGTACTCAGGGCCTTATGGTTATTGAGAAGAAGTCGTTCAAAGATTTTAGCCTATTTGACCCCTGTGACCTTGAGAGTAGGTCAAGGTCATTAATTTTCACAACTTTGGTAGCCCTTCATTCCTGCATGCTACAGGCTAAATATGAGTACTCTGGGCCAAATGGTTATTGAGAAGAAGTCGTTTAAAGATTTCAGCCTATTTGACCCATGTGACCTTGAAAGTAGGTCAAGGTCATTAATTTTCACAACTTTGGTAGATCTTCATCCCAGCATGCTACAGGCTAAATATGAGTATTCTGGGCCTTATGGTTATTGAGAAGAAGTCGTTCAAAGATTTCAGCCTATTTGACCCCTGTGACCTTGAAAGTAGGTCAAGGTCATTAATTTTCACAACTTTGGTAGCCCTTCATCCCAGCATGCTACAGGCCAAATATGAGTACTCTGGGCCTTATGGTTATTGAGAAGAAGTCGTTTTAATGGAAAGCACTTCGGGTCAGATGACCTAATAAAAACCAATGCCTTATAAATCATTGAATAAATGAAAACAGCGAAATTCAATAGAGAAACAATAAAGATTGAGAAAAAACGTGTTGCGTCAAATTGTTGCTGCCGTATAAATAATGTGGGTTTTTGTCAAGAAAACACACGTTAATTTTTGTTATATCACAAATAAACCATATTTATAATCAAATATAACTAATGTATAGAATAAATCTTGGTTTGACAGCGCTGTTTATACATCGTTATTTTCTCTTTTTCCACTCAACGTTGCATTCACATGTATAAATTAAAACATATTTGAAATTTACTGGCGCATATTTCAACTTGCGAGGTACAGTGGAAATGTCACCCTGAGAGGATGATATGTTAATTTAACATATATATTTCGTTTTTCAGTGTAACGATACAAAAACATTTGTTTGTACAACACAGTTGAGTTGACGTCTACTGATGTGCTCCCGTGGCTGTCCCTTTGATCAATCAGTCAGTCAGGTATAATTGACAGGCACGCGAAGTGTATGGCTCCTCCCCCATTAAATATCATTGGCTGACGAGCTCTCAACACACGTGTCTGTCAATATAATTATACAGGTGATTGACAAGGCGGCGTTCCTCATTGGTTTCTGAACCGACCTATGACCAAGTTATTTGGAATTTCTTTGTATTTTGTATGATTTTTAAATCATGGTTCACCAGAAAATCTACGACTAGAATTTGTGTTAGACTAAAGATAGATACGGCATACAATATATGCTACTACCAAGTACCGACGGCCGCGATGTCTGAAAAGCTAAATACTGTATGAAAAAGAAATTTCCCATTGTAATTCATAGAATAATTGGAGAAAGTTATCATTTTTATTTTTTTACTATTTTAATACACACATGTATACGTACAGGCATGTGCCCAGTTTCAAGTTCTATTTACAGTGCATGACCTGTATCGGATAGTACCAAAGAATAAATGTTAATTTATTAAATATGTTATTAGAAGTTGAAATAATTTTCAATTTTATTCCTTATGCCATCTGCATCCAATTATTGCGATGTTGTGTGTCATTATTTGGTTTTGTATTGATGTACAGTAGCAGAATACACTTTATACCATCTTCATCGTCTTGTGCAGAGTTTGGTAATATCGGAATGAATAGTTCAAAACACAATTTAGGCTATAGTGAGCTATATATTACGATATGTTTTTCATGCATTGACAAATTTTCTATTTTAATATTGTAATTTTCTCTAAATGAGCCATTCTCTCAATAGGAATACAATTTGTTCAAAGAAAATTTCAGTTTATTTCTGGTGATGGTATCATCTTACTGTTACAATCTTCCTCAATGCCACCACACCTTTCTTAGGTTTGGTACCAACGCAGCACGTTCATATGAAATTGATTATGTTCTATTTTTGTTTGACTCGAAATCCCAAGAGCGGGTGTAGAATATTTTCAATAATCTGTATTTGTCATTTTTTTATTAAGCATTTAAGTAAAATGTATTAACAGAATTTGAGAACACATCTTACTGGGACATTACATGTATACCGTCATACGTCATTTACAATGGAATTCTTTACCGTCACGCATTCAATTTGGTGTATATTTTATAAAAAATATATATATTTATTTTTTTTTTGGGGGGGGGGGGGGGGTGTCTATATTGCATTTATTTATTTTAAACGTGCCTTTATACGAACTGTGATAGCTAAAAAATTCCTAGTATTTTAGAAAAACCAGATGCAGAGAAGGCTGGGGCAAAATGCGGGAAGGAAATCTTTGATATAGATCTATTGAGAGAATGGTCCAAATAATCTTCAAATATGTTTGTGAAATATTTCTCTTTTATTTAATTTTTTATATGCATTGTAACAAAATTTGACATCAATTAATTTTTACTTCATAATTATTTTGAATTATTATGTTACATTCATACACGACCTCGCAAACAATAATAACAGCAACAAACAGACAGACATTATTATCATGGACTTTGCCAAAGCCTTTGACAAAGTCCCACACAAACGCCTACAATACAAATTAAAATACTACGGCATAACAGGCAACACACACAAATGGATCACAGACTTTCTCTCACAACGCACCCAAACAGTAGTACTTGAGGGAAAACAATCAAATAAAATACAAGTAACTTCAGGAGTCCCTCAAGGAACATGTTTGTGCCCAATTCTGTTTCTCATATACATTAACGATTTCCATCAATACATGCAGTACAGCACACTCAGATTATTCGCAGACGACAGTATTATATACAAAACAATAAACAACAAAGACGACACAATAAAACTACAGAAAGATCTGGACGCAGCAGCAAAATGGGAAACAGACTGGCTAATGAAATTTCACCCAGATTTATGCAACAAAACGCAACAAAATACATCACAACTACACACTCCACAATCACACACTCGAGCAAGTAAACTCAAGCAAATATCTAGGACTAACACCACAAAAAAACCTAAAATGGGACATGCACATAAATAATATCACCGCAAATGCAAATAGATCACTAGGGTTTTTAAAGCGCAACTTAAAAATTAATTCACCACATATAAAAGCACACACATACAAAGCACTAGTTCGACCCAAACTGGAATACTGCTCTTCCATATGGGATCCCCACAACACACACCAAATTCAACAGATAGAAAAAACACAACGCAGAGCAGCAAGATATGTTTACAACAAATATCACGACACCAGTTCAGTTACAAACATGATACATCAACTCAACTGGCCAACACTACAGACACGACGGCTACACACAAGATTGATACTTTTCTACAAAATAATACACAATATAGTTGCCGTCGAACACCAGACCATACTCATACCAGTAGACCACAGAACCAGACACTCCAATCCACACTGCTTCAGACAAATCTCTGCTACAAAGGACACATACAAATATTCATTTTTCCCACAAACAATAACACAATGGAACCTCCTCCCTGTAGCAGCAGTACAATGCACTACACTGGAGGACTTCAAGGCACATATTTCCAACGTAGCCCTTGAAGCCCCCACACATTAGTTCTGCACTCACCTTTTTATCTATATACTAAAAAAAAAAAAAAAAAAATCACAAATCTAATCCTTTCACACCATTGCACCCCTACAGGTCCCCGTGACATAAAATTATACTTTGACGGCGTCCCGTATATAGAAGAAGAAGAAGAAGAATAATAATAATAAGCTATGGGAAAATACACAAGAGGGGGGAAATGTAAAATCACTAATTAAAAATGAATAAATCTTGGCTGGAATCTCTTGCATACCGTTTTATGATCATTGACTAGAAGCATATGATCGAACACAATATATTAAATTTTATATAAATCACAAATAAATAAATGAAGTTTAAATTTTATGATGGGTACGAGTTCGCCAAATTCCACGGGTACGGGTTCGTTAAACTTGGGTACGGGTTCGCCATGCTTGGGTACGAGTTCGCCAAATGTGGGTACGAGTTTGTTTGGGTACGAGTTTGAATGGGTACGGGATCGCCATAATTTGCTATTTTATACATAAACTAAAAAAATGGTTGAACAAAATTAAAGAATCAATCTTGTACATATACATTTATATATTTATAGTAAACACACGTTTAACAGCTATCAATACATGCAGTGTTATTTAGGCATTAAACATCTTTCAGTTGGCATTCATAGCCAAGAATGCCAACTGGACAGAGGCAAATCCAACATGAATTAAGCGCACTAGCACACGGTGCAGTGGTCTGTTATCGAAGGCATATTATTGTAATTATCATTGCTAGCACGTTCAATAAGAAGCATGTCATTTCCAAAATTTCCATAAAATAGTTTACTAATCTATTACATATCTCATTAAAAAAAAAAAAAAAAAAAAACTAAACATCCATGCCCACTTGCGCATTGTTATCGTGCAAGCTTAGATATTCGTATTAATCATGTTCAATTAGGGTTACAGCGGTTATTTTATTTCTAATGCACAAAACAGAACATAAATAACGTAAATTTAATCAACAAAAGCGCATATCTTTTGTTTTATGCCTACCTTTTGATGTAGATTCTGAAACCAGCAAGCTTTCTGGTTCTTTCACTATTGAAGAATAAACCAATCAAAAATGTTTTAAGAAAAAGTATTGAAAATCAACTAATCAGATGGAGCGTAACAAAACATTACGGCAGTACCGGCAAGATGGCGGAAGAAGAAACAAAACTTTGGTGGTTTGCCGTTCAGTCCCGTTTTGTTTTATTTTGCATGCAAGTACGTGATTTGGTTTGATAATAATTGTTGATGCCAGAATACTCAACACGTGTTTCTTTAATATTAGAAAAGTTAGTATTTTGAGTGGTCAACAATTTCCCTCTTGCTCAAACTGACAACGTATCCACTTGTTTACATATCTCAAGAGGCATAACGGGCCTGTATCTAAATATCGTTAGTTTATGTTGGATCTACTAAGTATTTCTGTTTGTTAAACATGACATGTACAGTTTTATTTGTAAATATGAAATAATTAGATATAAAATAATTATACATAAAATAATATACTTAATTTTTCATTTATAAATACATGTATTTTTAGTCTAATATTAAAACAGATATTTTAGAATAAGTAATAGTGCATACCCCGAGATAAAATACAAATGTATGGTGGCATATTACTGCCACCACTTAATATTTAGAATTATCTCGCCAAAATTACCACGATAAGTTGACTTATTGTGATAATGAAGTTGACTTATTAATGATTGTGATAATTATATATTGAAGACAACTTTTATTGATGCTGTAAGTCAACATATAATTAAACTTATCATGTTAGTTATCTTGCTAAGGCGACATATTTCAATAAATATATTGTGCTTATATACATGTTACCAGAACAGAGCTTCGATTTCCAAAGCTCTTCACGTGTCGAAATTAAGAGCTGAGTTCACTCTTATTAATTGATGGCAGGAATATGCCACCATACAAATGTACTTTATTTTAAATATATTAATAAAATTAAATACTATCCATAGTATAATTAACGCCTGTCCATCTGCCCGTTATTGGCAACTTAATAGTAGGGCAGACAATTTTTGCCATGTAGCTGGTCCTTTGACCGGCAACTTTTTGGTTCAGATTAAAATAAAGATATACAAAACAATTGCAGAAAGGTTGAAGATCAAACTGTACAAAACAAATTTTCATAATCATTAATATTCTAGTTTTCAATCAACTTTGTGAGAGTGCACGATACTAAAACAGATATGTGGATATTTTTGTTTGTAAAACTATTACCTTGCTAGTATATAAACTACATGAATGAATTGTAACTTTGTAAGGACCAGTAACTTTTAGGGTTAACCGGTCCTTATTTAGGACCAGCTAGAAAAAATCCTTAAGGGAGAACACTGATTACAGTAATATATTAAAGTTATATGTGCCATAACTTGGGGAGAATTTTAATGTGTTATGTTTTCTTTTCAGTAATCTATTGAAAACTGTAATGTTTAATGAATTAATTTAAGCTGTGAGAATCCTACAAATGGACAGACAAACAATGGTGGCTTATAAACATTAGTTACACATCACATAGAAATATTCTTGGTTTTTTTATGCCTTATGTATGCATGGTTAAATGGAAGCATTATAGCATATTTGTACCTGCAGAAATCACTTTAATTACAATATTTATACTCATATCTGTCTGTTTACACAGGTACCTGGCACAAAATTTTTTAACCAACAGTATACATATATATATTATAGTATCATACTATAATTCATTATATTTGTATACAGTTGGTTAAAACATTTCGTGCAAGGTCCCTGTGTCTGTCAAACTCCTCCATAACTACTTGACAGCTATTTGATAAAATTTGGTACACAGGACCCTGACATAAGTGTGAGATGAGTAAACTATATATAGGGTTCTGTCCCCTGTAAATGGAGTTATTACTCAATTTATGCAGTGAAGGGTTAGTCGTCCAATCTCGCGACAGTTCTAATTATAATGATTTTAGTTAGTAGCTAGCAAAAATCATTTTCAGCCTTCTTATTTATAAAATTAAAACCAACGCAATGTTGGTAACTTTTGGTGGTGAATAACATTAAAAGCTCTTCTTGATTCGTGAGTATGAAAAATATGGCCCAAATTTAGGTCTCTAGGCCTCTTGGTTATTAAGAAGAAGTCTGTTTAAGATTTTCACCTATTTGACCCCTGTGACCTTTAATGAAGGTCAAGGTCATTCATTTGAACAAACTAGGTAGCCCTTCATACCAGCATGCTGTAAGTCAAATTTCAGGACTCTAGGTCTCCAGGTTTTGGAGAAGAAGTTGTTGAAATGGAAAAGTTGACGCTGGACGGCATAAGCTCACTTGCCCTTCGGGCAGGTGAGCTAAATATACCTGTATATATAGATGGCCTAGCTAAGATGAGTTAAAAACAATTAAATGCAAGATTTCCTGCTTAATCTATGTTAACAGTGAAGATTCATTTCGCTGTTTTGCCATCTGGTGCATTGATAATCAACTAATGTGTGTGAATTAGGACAATGGCTAGGATGTGCTTTGCATGCATGTGTATAGGTTAAAAAGCAATCAATCTGAAATGTAGGGTCCTTTTATTCAGCATCCAATTTTTCTTAAAAAAAAAAGATATAATTTTGGCTAACAATTACAAGTTGTAAGGGCAGATAAATCTGTAATATGAAAAGTTTTAATCGAATGAATATTTATTTATATAAACTAATGTTACCTAATATCTGCATAAAGACATTAATTTTATTGATTGCATCAAATACCTCTGCTGAAAATCTCAAATTATTTCCTCTTAATGTATTTTACATTTGTTACTCGGCAGAGGGTAAGCATAAACATATATATAAATATGTATTAAGACTTATAAAACACAATGTGATTGTCATGCACGATTAACAAATATCAAGTACTGTTTTCTTCCTACTTTTCAGTTCACTTTCAACATTTGTGTACCAGACCATCATCCTGATGTCTTCAACCCACCCATCACAGACAAAGATTCTTGGAACTTTGTAGACAGAGCTGTGAACGTACTTCTTTGTGGATTCATTCGATGGGATGGTGTCTATTTCCTACACATAGCTGAACATGGCTACACATATGAAAACTGTTTGGCATTTTTCCCTCTTTATCCAATGCTCATCAGGTTTTTAAGCAATAGTGTGTTTTTCCCCCTTCAATTCGTGATGACATACAGATCAGTGTTGATGATGTCAGCTGTAATCTTAAACCAGATTTTATTTATGAAAACTGTTATGATTATGTCTAGATTTGGAAGAAACATTTTAAATTGTGATCTGCTGGCTTATAAAGCTGCCTTGTTGTTCTGCATAAACCCTGCTAGTATTTTCATGGCTGCACCATATTCGGAAATTCTTTTTTCTTACTTAATATTTTCTGGTATGCACATGTTCGAAAGAAATTTCACGATTTCTGCTTCAATTTTATTTGGACTCAGTGCACTAGCTCGTTCAAATGGCCTTCTATACTTTGGTTTAATTCTACACAAAAAGTGTAAAGATATTATCCATCTTCTAAAGCTTCTCAACCCAACAGCAAGGGCAGATAACTGGTCTATACCAACAGCTGTATGGTCTATGTTGTGGATAATCCTCCTACCAGTTATCATTTACTTAATGCTCTGTGCTTCACCATTCTTTTTATACCAGTATCTAGCTTATAAATGGTTTTGTACAGAAACACCTTCAGACATTCATACACTTATATTTGAGTATGGAATGAGTCAAGGATATCGTCTCAAGGCATATAATTCAACAGTTTGGTGCAGTGACAGCATTCCACTTCCATATTCATACATTCAGAAGAATCACTGGAATGTTGGCTTCATGACTTATTACCAGTTAAAACAGATTCCTAATTTTCTTCTGGCTGCACCTGTGACATTATTGAGTGTTTCTGCAATAATCTGCTACATTCGGGAGAATTGGAAGACTGTTCGTACACTTGATCTGATAGAGTATTTTGAAGAATCAAAAAAGACTGATGAAGTGGAACAGGATGAGGGAGTTTTCAAAAACAGGAAATTGTTACCCTACATAGCACACCTGGTTTTCCTCACAGTATTTGGATGGTTATTTATTCACATTCAGGTAATGTATGTTTAATTAAACTTACAGTAGTCCAATTTTCCTTTGATCACACCATATTCCAACCCATCCTCGATACTCTAGGGGTTACTATCACTGATATTATGTCCAGCCCTGGACCATGTCATAGTAAAACTATAGTAACCCCTGGAGTATCGAGAATGATTCCAACCAGGCTTTGGCATTGGATATGTCATGTACCATATGGTGTAAAGGCAAAAGGAAAATTGGATCACACATTCATATACATTTCTCCCTCCCCCATTCGTGGCTTCTTGATATTTACAATTTCTTATTTAGTCTTTTGTTCGTCATCATCCGTCATACGACGTCTGTTAAAATTTTCTTGTGAACATGAAAACTTTAGTAAATATGCATTGAGCTTAATTAAACTTTGCATTTAGACTAACATTGGAAAGATCTCATATGACTACAAACAAAATCAGCTTGATTCTATTGTAACTGATGGAGTTATTGCCCTTTGAAATAATTATTGTTACCGGGTATTGGACCTTGTGATCACAATAAGTAGTGTAAATGATCACCAATAATGATTAAAACTTTGTATGCAGACTAACATTAGAAATATTTTGAATGTGTTCGAAAACATTTTTATCCCATCATAACTTGGGAGTTATTGCCGTTTGCCTCGCCTGATGCATTTTATTGTAATATTTACCTGTATTAGCTAGGTCACTTACAAGCTATGTAACAAATTTATCCTGTCAAAAGCCCTTTAAATTAATAAATAACTGCAAAATGCATTATGTATGGAAACCAAAAGAAGTCTGACCGATTTTGTTTTGCTTTTGAAGGTGCATTGTTATCAGCATTATTATTCACATGTTTTGTTTCTATCTCTATGAGTGTCGTCGTAACAAAGCATTACGTGACGTTATTTTAACTACTAGAAATACAAGATTTTTGTCTAAGGCAGGATAATTTAAGTTATATGTGCCGTACTTTTCATACTCCTGAACCAAAAAAAGCTTTGTTACTTGTTGTCTGTAGGTGTTTACAGATTGGTTTGAGTAAAATGGTAAAGGATAATCCACTACTATTGATTTTATCATATGATTGTTCCATGGTGAAACATGCAGTTATGATATATATGTTAATATGCATTCAAAATCAGAGATAGGACTCCCTGATAAAAAAAAAAAAAAAACAGTAATACATGTATACTTATCTATTTTCATTTTATAATTACAGGTCCTAACTCGAATGTTGTTCTCCTCATCTCCAGTTTTGTATTGGTTTACTGCCAAGGTCATCACCAAGGATACCACCAACAAGTTAAAGTTCAACAAATGGGACGTACTGAGAAACTATAAACGTAATAACATTCCAGTCCTGGATAATTCTGACAGGAACATTTTGGTGGACCAGATTTTAAGCAGCAGACTGGACTTTAAATCCAAGCTTGTATTTGTGTACTTTCTTGGTTATTTTGTTGTCGGAACTTTCCTCTTCAGTAATTTTTTACCATGGACTTGATTAAAATTTAAAGGATTTGATACTATATAATGCAAAAGTATTGTTTATATTTGTTATGGTCTATTTTATTAGTAATTATTTTAGATATATAAGTACTGATGTACATAATACTCCAAAATCCAATAGCTACTGGGCCCAGGTTCATTAATATGCCTTAATGTCAAGGAATTCATTACATAACTTTAAATTCTCCGTAGAAAAGTATTACAGGAGTTATGGAAAACAATACAGGGTTTTGAGATCCCAAAACGATGTGGGTAAAGCACAATTTACCGTCGATTAGTCCCACCTTCCTGTGTTCATAAAAATCACAACAAATGATGACGTTATCATCACCGGATGATGGGACTAATGAAGGAATAGACTATAATAGGTTATGAGGGTATAATGATAATGGAGCATGTGTAAATTATGTAACCCCGGCAAAGCCGCGTTACATAAAATTTACACGGGCTCCATTATCATTATAACCTCATAACTTCAACAAAATAAAAATCTATTCCTTATATTTACACTTTTTCACGTAAATGAATATGATTTATTCTCGCGACATTTGAATATTTTTTATTAAAATACACATATTTTGTTCTCTCCCGTCATTGTTAACGAATTCGATTGAACAGCTGATTGGAATCGAGTCATTTATATGTTCCAACCAAAAGTGGGATCATGACCCCAAGTTGTTACGCCAGCGACTATTTCCGTAACAATAGAATCGCCGCACGTGTCGTACTATCATTATACACTGATAATGATAATACTAGAAAGCATGGTTATTGAGTCCATGTCAGTGCAAACTGTAAATATTCAACAGTAAATTATACTTTACTCATGTTGTTTAGGGATCTCCAAAACCCCGAATTGGAGTTGAGAAATTAAGGAATGTTGATGAAATTGGTCCCTGGTCAGCTGATCATACTGGTATTTGGTATTGTGTTAACTAGAACATGACCTGTAAAATGGAGAGGGAAGTGATATACAGGAATTTATGTAAGAAGCAAGATTCCACAGTCAGCAAATGGCAGTCTATTTTAGACCGCTTTGCTCAAAGCCTTGGCACCATAAAACTATTCTCAGACAGATTTTTTACTTAAGTATATGATTTTTTATAGGCTTGAGTAAAATATTTGTCTGAGAGAGTTTTATGGTGCCGGGCCCAGTTAATTGGTACAAGATCTAGAACTAAATGTTTTCAAAATGGTTTCGGCATGCGTCTATCTTGGATGTTTGAAAGACATTTACAACCAAGTTTATTTGTAAAGATCTAAATGCTACTTCAGCTGCCCTTCCTTTACATTAAAATAAATTTTCAATACCAGTAATTGTAGCCATTATGGATTTCGGATCAACCCAAAACTTGGTCAGAATATTCATCATATTAGGATCTTTTCTGGAAGGTTTTCTTTTTTTATATGATAAATTGCACTGGTATAATTATATAACTTGAGAAGAAGTGAAAGTGAGAAGAATGTGTTAGATTGGTTTCAGATTGACCTGAAAAAGAACATAAGGTTTGGACCATGTGAAGATCACTTGTTTCTGCTTGATCATATCAGGAACCGCTTACTAAAGTAATTATACAAGTTTCAGTTGAAATTCCACTGGCAGAACTTGAGCAGTTTTAAATGTGAGAATTTTACAGACAATGAAGCAGGATGGCTATTAGTCATGCAGCTATCCTGACACAACGGCTCAGATGACCTAGAAATAATGGCTTGCTTCCATGTGTATTTTAGGCAGTTAAACATACATCATGAACAAATTATGTAGAGTTTTTTTACTTTATTGATATCATTGACATTTTAACACAAAATCACATTGGTACAGAATATGCGAGAATTTATGGTACAGGATGTTTGGGAGATTCATAAGCTTTTACTGAATGCTTGAAGTGTTTCACATGCACATATTGTACTGTATTCATTACAGTACTTACATCAGTAAGAAAAAAAAAAATGAAAATATGTTTTCCCTTTACTAATCAATGCCAACAGTCGGGTGAAAATCTAAATTCTTTGCACCAAGACACCAGCATGAAAGCTTTACCATGTAAAAGGTGTAAAAGTATTTGTCACCTCTGATGCATATCTAATTAGGAACAATATCAAATGATTAATCATCTCGCTAGCAAAAATGTAAAATGTATTTTTTTTACAATGATTATAAATATATGAAAACAAATGCAATCGGGTTTTTATAAATTCATAATTTCAAATACCTGCCAATGAAATCACAGCACTGCAAATATGTGCAAATGCTTCATACGAATAGTCATGATTTAACAATATATTTTAACAATTTGTATTGACTTGAATTTCTCGGATCAGAGAATATTGTCTTTTTTAACAACTCGTTCTTTCACAGATACATCAATATCAGTAAGACTAGTCTAGACCTTTTCAAACACACTTTCACCTTGTACAACTTTTTAACAACCTTTCATACTTTCAAATCTATCATACATTGTATGTGCCACACTAATCGTAATGAAATCCTTTTCAACCAACTTCCATCCAAATTATATTGCAGTTAGTTTATCTACATTTGATTATACCATGTTATTCACTCTCAACAGGCACAGATCTGTGATTTTAACCGTTGCTGATGAACACTTGTGAATTCTTAGAGAAAGGAAAATCAAACGGGGAATCCTGAAAACGACACATTATACAGAAATATCACTTACAGGCCGTCGTGTCCTATTAAATGACAAATACCTGATCCCAAGGGGAGATAACTCTAGATAGTGAAACTCCACCAACCATGCAGATAAAGCAAAGAATCAATAATAAATAATTAGGAAACAAAAGCTGCTACTTTTCTGGTATGAAATTACTAGTAACACTAATCTGTATTACATATGCAATCCAGTGTTAATACAGATGACCCTTGTACCCTTATACAACAGGGAGGCAAATTAGCACACATATTTGGCCCCTTATCTAAACCAGGAAAATCTCTGACACTTTAATCTGAAGCAGCACTATTCTTAACACATAAAAAACGGTTCTGTACAACAATCTCTAGAAGATTCAATGTAATTGCGTATTTTTTTTTATCTCATGAAAATGGTGAAATCATATTCAAATAATTACTACAAGGAATAATTGAAGCAAAAATCACCAAAAACAAGCATTTAGTAGTTAACTATTCAAATACTACATTGTGAAACAAGCAACTTGCAAATAGGCTTTTATTGACAATTATTTCACTCCTTATAATAAAACTTGAACCTAAGCATTATTCTATTCTGATGCCATCATTCAGTAGTTGTATAAATAGAATACTTAAAACTGCCAATAGAAGATTGCAGATTTCGAAGTAAACCATCCAAGCATTATCCAACTATCTCTTCTCCATGACCTGACTTCCTTAATGAACAACTTTAACATTTATCAGAACACATAGAAATTTTCAAATATTCTGATGTGTGTAGCTAAGTAATTCCTGTGTTTAAAAAACCGAGATATCATTAACAGCAAATTGTATTCATATTTGGTATGCTACGTATACTGTAACAACAGATCAAGAAACATGGTAAATATATATATATTTATAATATATGTGAAATGAGAATGGAAAGACAGCAGAAAAGAAAGAAAAAGATAAGAATAATTTCTATCAGAAGTTTTACAAGCTCCTCGTGGACAGTAGTGGTCCAGCCATATAGTCTTAATTTTGTTTTGTGTGTGTAAATTTCCATTCTATTTTTTAAACTTGTCACGTACCGTATTCGACCCAATAAGCGCCCAGGGCGTTTAAAAAATTGAAAAGAATGAAAAGGCGCTAATAGGACGAAATTGTATTGCAAATCTATACAGTTTTGTGTCTTTTTGGTCTTAATATATGCCTGGGTAATTGAAATCGAGGCCTCAAAAAGGGGGAGGGGCGCTTATTAGGTCGAATACGGTGACAAGAAATATAGAATACATCGTTTTTACATACGAAAATCCATATTTTATATGCATTAGTTGAAATGCCAAGAGATACCATTTCTCAAGCACACATCTTTCCTTCATTTAATTTTTTTTTTCATAATTAATTTTTTGCAAAAAATGAATTATGAAAATATCTTTACTCCAGCTCTACCTTTCGACATAATATAGGAAAAGAGAAAAATGTAGGATGCAAGAAAGATATCAAAAGAAAAGACCGATCAAGTACCTGGTAGTTGATTTTTCTGAGAAATTGCTATTAAAGGCAAAATTGTGCTGTTATGAACCTGATTAGAGTATAAAAATATACAGATAATGTACACCATAATAAATGCATAAACAATATTGTATAAGTTAAAACTTGTGGTCCCTGGCTATGTATGGTCACTTGTTGTTTTAATAGTATCACCACCTTTACAATCTTGTATTGTAAGCTTTAGGGGATTTCCTCCAATACAACAAATACTAAGTGACATCATATTATAATCCGAGATCTCTAGATCATGACACTTGAGACATGTCTGCTTACTATCTATAGTCACAGATTACACAACACGTGAGAGGGTCCACACCTACGAAGCAGTAGAAGGGGGTGCTGCAGATCGAACGCGTCCTGATCCTGACTTTGTCGTCATCAGACGTTCGACCATTGTCTTGGCGTAGCGAATTCTACTCGCTAGTTCTTTTGAACACCCGTATTTCTCTATCAGGGATAGCCTGAATATATGGAAGTCTCTCTTTTCATCAATGTAAGTTACAGCCTGCATTAACGGACATAGGATTATCTTTGTGTGGTCCTGGAAGAAGTTGATCTGAAATTGAAAATAAAACAATGAAAGTTTAAACTACTACTTCCTATCCTTTACATTAAATCAAATCTGTCTGTATTAAAAATTCAGGAAAGTGTTAAAAGTAGCAAAATCTTCCAATTTCCATATATTAATGACTTTGAGAAAGTATGATCTAAGCTGTCTGTTTAAACTAGGGGTGTAACAATACATCGGACTATCAATATAAATTGCACTTGTATGTCGATAACAATTGCTGATAGTACGCCAAGCTATCCATCGTTTCAATAATCATATACTTTTCTGTAGCTTGTATTCAAATGATGTACTTCGAGGTTTGATCACAGTAGCAGACTAGTAGTCACGATAAAATGTCACTTTACCCATGCTATTCAATCAAAAAGCAAACACAAGCACTGCAAATACAGTTCTGCATCACGATCGTCATTGTGTTTGAATTGGTACTGACGCTAGTAGTTAAGTGGAAATTAAATGGAAATTAATGACAGAGTAAACAATTCATTGCCTGGAATGTGATAGAATTCAGAAAACAATACCACTTGTGTATAGGTCACACTCCCGATTTTCAGGGAAAAAATTCACGACTTATACACCGGAAAATACGGTACTACCGCAATACTCTACTTTCAATTGTAAACTATCAGAATAGTGTTTTTCCAGATAGCAATAGTATTGCAATGGTTAAAATTGTTGGCGATAATCACTCCTAGTTTTAATTTTATTTTTATTTTTCGGAAATGCAACCCTGTGCACTAATTATACTATAAAAAGAGAAAGCCCTGATTGAATATGAAATGTTCCTCCATACAAAAATAAGGTCAATGTAGTGTTGTTTGCAACTATGTATGACTCTGAATATTACCTGTAGTGTGCCGTTGCTGAGGTGAAGGACGATAGCACTTCGTGTTCTGAACCAAGTCCTAAGGAAGGGTAATCGAGTCATGTCATCTCCTTCTCGTGGGGTCATGTTAGCACCAGCCTGTAATACCAAAAGGTGATTTTTAAAACTTTGATGATTTAGTAAAAAAAACTTTGGATATAATTCTGATTTTATTTAACAAACAAAAATACAGCGCAGCTTCATTCTATAAACTCATGAATTATATGCCTTCATAAGGTATGAATATTTTATCAGCTAGAACAATTGATTAGACAATTTTTCGATGCTTAGAACTTCTTAACAATAGATAAGCATTTTTTTTCCTGCTTAGGTCAAATTCTCATATTGCAGTCTAGAAAATCAGGATATAGGAAAGAATCCTCCAAAATCATTTTTCCATAGAATTTTAATTACTATTAAAAGCAAATAACATGGAATTAGGGATTTACAAAAGATTATAAGTAGACTGTCCAAGTTTCAAAATTAAACTTAATTCAAGACATTGAGATTTACCTTCAGTAAATGCTCATTCATGTAGTTCCTGAAATACTTGAGGAGGGTCACTTTTTTATTGAGTGTCTCTGGAAACACCTTTATGGTGTGGTAATGTTCTGTGCTGTCTCGCTCAATATACTGGACATTTCTGAAATAAAGAAAAACAACAATTTTTACCTCACACTCTGCTGCCATAGATAAGAACATGTGGTGTATGTAATGGCGGTGTACACTGTCAATATTTTCGTTTATTTAAATCAATATTTAATTTTTTTCTTTATTTAGAGACATATTAAGCAAGTATTAGTATATAAAATAGACGGGGATAAGCAGGTCTTCACTTTGCAGACCATATTCAGTTTTATTGTCTTTTGAAGTAGGAAGCATATATTGTAAAGAAACTTTCTTTCACTGCCAAAGATAGTTTATCTTTGTGACTAAATAATTACCAAATAAATATTAAAAGGATATTCTACTTGATTTTCATTCTGGGAAAATTAATATCCAAACTTATTTTGAAACTAAAATTGCGAAATTTAGTAGTCGCAAAAGAAAGTTTGCTTACAGTATACAGGTATATGAATTTGCTATTTCCTGAATGAAAAAAAATCTTCAAATATCGATGAAATCTTTCTGTACATTTTATTCTTTCCAGATTCTGCCCTGGCAGTAATTATTGGTCTTTACCTCAGCAGATTTTGAGAAAATGCAAGACAATATATGTACAGTTGTAATTTGTTAATTCCTTAAATCTAAACATGCTATTGAAGTTTAGTGCAAATGACATTGTAATCTGTAACGAAAGCGCAACATGCCATAAAAAAGATAAACATCGTCAAAATAAATATTTCTTAACACCAAGAATGTTTGTTTTGAACTGAAAATACTTTTCATATACCATTGAATTGGAAATTGGAACATTATAAGAATTTATTGTACCCATAGAACATCATTATTGAGTGGCGACTATAGTCGGAAACAGGGAAGAGGTCGAGTAAAATCCTGTCGACAACTGTATAGACAGAGCTAACATTACCAAAGACCTACCATTATTGAAGTCGATTATTGTTTTAAGCTGTACTTACTCTCCATTGGCCAGAAGAATGAGTCGTGTGGAATCATTAAAGAGAACCCCAACACTGTTATCACACATCTGGTATCCAAGACCGTACTTGTCGGAGTAGTCCACCCACTTACTCACCCAGTAGATGGGGATACAAGCAGGATCCAGGGCGTCCTCTACAAACAGATCAACACACAGCATTAACAGCTAGTGTAATGGCAGGGGAGGCTATTCAGTATATTTTAGAGATTCTTTAAAGATACTCCAGCGATAACAAATGGTGTTTTTTTCTCTTATCTAAAACAGGAGCAGACAAATTAGTATTTTTCTTCAGTTCCAAAAATTACCATCAGTAAAATTTGAGCTTCTTATTTTACTTCAAGATAAAAATATTAAAAATAATTAATTGCGTCCTGAAAAATTCCGTGGCACTATGTCTTACATGGAATTAAGTACAAATTGTGCATGCACTAAAAGCAAAATAAATTATTTCATATTATTTTTTTTTTATTATTTATGCTCTGTCAGAGGTGGAGCATCTCTAATTTAAATTATTTTTTTATTTGAAGTAAATATTTCCCAAATTATGGTCAAAAATTAAGAGTGAAACTTCAGGCAGATGAGAAGCTCTCAAGCAAGACTGAATTTTAAAGTGTAGATATGCAATCTCATTAAAACGAACCTTCCTGTACGAGAGCTCTCTCAGAGGGTCGAGCAGCCACCACAGCTCCCAATTGGGCAAACAAGTCAGATAGGTAGAAATCTGTTGGTTCATCGCCTAAACAAAGACAGAAAATTAACATGTACATTTAATTTTACATTTTTCTCGCTCACCAGAATTCAAACCTAAAATCCACACATCTTCAGTCCATAAATACCATGATTTAAATTCATCTCATATTAACTTTGAAAAACTCTGATTTGAATATTTTCATAGTCTATTTCAGTTTTTCTTATGCACTTTAATATGAAGTTGATTTTTCCAGTTATAAACCACACCTTTTTTTAAAGAAATGTATAATTTTTGATTGCCTCAATGTGCATTTTCCTCAGGAAATATGTATTTTTAGTATTGACCCACCAATCATAAACAGACAAGAATTTTGATATCTTTTTGTCTTTATTTAACCTTTCTAAATCAATAATTCAATTTTGCATGTAACAAGCATTTTCATTGGCTTAAAAATTTATTTATCAGCTCATAAAGGAAACAAGAGGCCCAGAGGGCCTGTATCGCTCACCTGGTTTGTAATGCCAAGTAATGTTCTGAACACAGGTTCATTGTTTCTTTTCTGAAGAAATTTTAATATTAACCTCTAAATCCCCTATTGGGCCCCACCCCTCCTGCTCCCAGGGGGTCAGAGCCAAAATTTATACAAGTTCTGTTCCCCTTCCCCCAAGGATGTTTAGGCCAAATTTGGTCACGATCCAAGCAAAACTCTAGGACAAGTAGAGATTTATAGGATTTACCTCTATTTCCCCTATTGGGCCCCACCCGTCCTGCCCCAGGGGGGCCAGAGCCAAACTTTATACTATTTCTGTTCCCCTTCCAAAAAGGATGTTTGTGGCCAAATTTGGTTACATTCCATGCAGAACTCTATGACTAGTAGCGATTTAAAGGATTTACCTCTATTTCCTCTATTGGGCCCCACCTCTCCTGCCCCCGGGGTGTCAGAGTCAAAATTTATACAAGTTCTGTTCCCCTTCCCCCATGGATGTTTTTTGCCAAATTTGGTTACAATCCATGCAGAACTCTAGGACAAGTAGCGATTTATAGAATTTACCTCTATTTCCCCTATTGGGCCCATCCCTCCAGTCCCCTGGGGGCCAGAGCCAAAATTTATACAAGTTCTGTTCCCCTTCCCCAAAGGATATTTGTGGCCATATTTGGTTACAATCCATGAAGAACTCTATGACTAGTAGCTTTTTAAAGGATTTACCTCTATTTTCCCTATTGGGCCCCGCCCCTCCTGCCCCCGAGGGGTCAGAGCCAAAATTTATACAAGTTCTGTTCCCCCTCCCCCAAGGATGTTTGTTGGCCAAATTTGGTTACAATTCATGTAGAACTCTATGACTAGTAGCGATTTAAAGGATTTACCTCTATTTCCCCTATTGGGCCCCGCTGCTCCTGCCCCCGAGGGGTCAGAGCCAAAACTTATACAAGTTCTGTTCCCCCTCCCCCAAGGATGTTTGTGGCCAAATTTGGTTACAATTCATGTAGAACTCTATGACTAGTAGAGTTTAAAGGATTTACTGTCATTACCCTATTGGGCCCGCCCTCTCCTGCCCCCCGGGAGGAAGAGCCACATTTATACAAGTTTGTCCCTCCGCTCAAGGCATGTATTGTGCGCAATTTGTTACATTGCTATTCAAATCTCTATGACTAGTAGTGATATTGAAAATTTACCTATATTTCCCTATTGCCCGCTCCCTGCCCCGCTAGGGTTTAGAGCAAAATTTATACAATTCTGTTCCCCTAGCCCAATTGGATGTTTGTGGCCAAATTGGTTTAGCAATTCATGTAGAATCATAGACTAGTAGCGATTTATAGGAATTACGTCTTTCGCCTATTGGGCCCCGTGCTCCGCCCCGGGGGATCAGAGCAAACTTATACAAAGTTCTTCTCCTGCGGTGATGTTTTGTGGCCAAATTTGGTTACAATTCATGTAGACTCTATACTAGTAGCGATTAAAGGATTTACATCTATTTCCCTATTGGGGCCCCGCCCCTGCACCGGGGGACAGAGCCAAAATTTACAGTTCTGTTCCCCTCCCCAAGGATGTTGTGGCCAAATTTGGTTTACATTCTATTCAAAACTGCTTAATGATAGTTAGTGTATTTAAGGATGTATCTCTATTTCCTATGGGGCCCGCGTCTCTGCCCTGGGGGTTTAGAGCAAATTTATAGCAAGTTTCCTGCCCCAAGGAATGTTGTTGGCTCAGATTTGGTACAAATCCAGGCAAACTCTAGACAAGTTTGCGATTTAGTGGATTTACTATCCCCAGTGTGTGGTTCCCTGCCTCCCCAGCCCGAGGGGTAAGAGCCAAAATTATAACAGTTCTGTTCCCCTCCCCCAAGGATGTTTGTGGCCAAAATTGGTTAGAATGTCATGTAGAAACTCTATGACTAGTAGCGTTTAAAGGATTTACTTGTACTTTGGTGCCGGCCTCCTGGCCCCGGGGGGATCAGAAGCCAAATTATACACGTTCTTGTTCCCCTACCCAAGGGATGTTTGTTGTGCCAAATTTGGTTACAATTCTATGTAGAACTCTTATTACTAGTCCGTGATTAAAGGATTTACCCTATTCTCTCCTATTGGCCTCTCCTGCCCGGGGGATCTATAGAGCCAAAATTTATACAAGTTATGTTTCCCCTCCCAAGGTA
>SAYR01029910.1:158523-186007 GCA_004382745.1 Argopecten irradians irradians
TATTCTTAACACAAGAATGTTTGTTTTTGAACTGAAAATACTTTTCATATACCATTGAATTGGAAATTGGAACATTATAGAATTTATTGTACCATAGAACATCATTATTGAGTGGCGACTATAGTCGGAAACAGGGAAGAGGTCGAGTAAAATCCTGTCGACAACTGTATAGACAGAGCTAACATTACCAAGACCTACATTTATTGAAGTCGATTATTGTTTTAAGCTGTACTTACTCTCCTTGGCCAGAGAATGAGTCGTGTGGATCATTAAAGAGAACCCAACACTGTTATCACACATCTGGTATCCAAGGACCGTTCTTGTCGGGAGTAGTCCCACCCACTTACTCACCCGTAGATGGGGATACAAGCAGGATCCAGGGCGTCCTCTACAAACAGATCAACAACAGCAATTAACAGCTAGTGTAATGGCAGGGAGGCTATTCAGTATATTTTTTAGAGATTCTTAGATCTGCAGCGATAAAAATGGTTGTTTTTTTCTCTCTTATGTAAAACAGGAGCAGACAAATTAGTATTTTTCTTCAGTTCAAAATTAACCTATCAGTAAAATTTGAGCTTCTTATTTTACTTCAAGATAAAAATATTTAAAATAATTATTGCGTCCTGAAAAATTCCGTGGACTATGTCTTTACATGGAATTAATGTCAAATTGTGCATGCACTAAAAAGCAAAATAAATTATTTCATATTATTTTTTTTTATATTTTATGCTGTCAGAGGTGGAGATCATCTAATTTAAATTATTTTTTTATTTGAAGAATAAATTTTCTCGCAAATATATGGTCAAAAATTAAGAGTATCAGGCAGATGTATCAGAACTTGCAAGCAAGACTGAATTTTAAAGTGTAGATATGCAATCTCATTAAAACGAACCTTCCTGTACGAGAGCTTCTCAGAGGGTCGAGAGCAGCCACACACAGCTCCCAATTGGGCAAAAAGTCAGATAGGTAGAAATCTGTTGGTTCATCGCTAAAACAAGACAGAAAATTAACATGTACATTTATTTTTACATTTTCTCGCTCACCAGAATTCAACCTAAAATCCACACATTTTTCAGTCCATAAATAGCATGATTTAAATTCATCTCATATTAATTTGAAAAACTCTGATTTGAAATATTTTTCATAGTCTATTTCAGTTTTTTCTATGCACTTTAATATGAAGTTGATTTTCCAGTTATAAACCACACCTTTTTTTTAAAGAAATGTATATTTTTTGATTGCTCAATGTGCATTTTCCTCAGGAAATAATGTATTTTTACCGTAAAAGTTGTATAATTTGCGCACCAGTGTAATTTTGCGCAGGTATTTTTAGGGCTGAAATAGCTGAAAAAAAATCTACTCTAGTATATTTTTGCGCATCAAAAATTTTTGGGAAAAAACGATGTCACGAGTCCCAAAATCGATGTATGAAGGTGACAATTTCAATGCAAAATATTGGATCAGACTTGCAGCGATGACATTGTTGTATTAATAAGCAAATACACGATTTTAAACTGAGGTTGTTTCATTCGTGATGTTGCCAAATCTTAACTATCTGAAAAATTTGCATTCTAAAACATCGGCAGTTCGATGAATCGGCTCAGCGCGCCCTGGATCTGTAAGTTGACTCTTGACAACTTGATCAGGTTGTCTGTTTAAAGTTAAGAAGGATTCGATAGTGTAGATAGATATATATATATAGATATTGAGATCTCTCTGATTGGCACCTTTAAACGAGGAATAAACCATCTTAGTCAAGAGATGTCGTGCAATAGGCAGTCGGTCGCCGTATCTCCGTGCACATGTCAATGTTTATGAGATATTAACAAAGCATTGAATGTAATTCACAGAGCGATATAAGGAGAGAAGATTTGAATCTATTGGTGGTAATAGATTATTGTGCAACAATAGGAAGCGTGTGTATTGATGCATACTCTAAACCAGGTGATCAAAGCAGGACTCGGGCCTCTAGATGCCGACTCACGGTATGTTAGAGGGTTCTGCTGAAAATCGCAATTTGTCGGACAGTAACTCACTACCTGTATGTAATGATCCAGCCTGATGGCTAATGTATGATGAACTTATCAATACGAGAGTTATTAGTTGATCAGCTCATACTCTCGGTGCGATGTGTGTTGCATACATGTCTCGGATACACACAATATATATAATTCCTATATAGGGGGATCATTGGATATATATTCAACGTGTGT
Organism: Argopecten irradians irradians; assembly: GCA_004382745.1. Lineage (NCBI taxonomy): Eukaryota > Metazoa > Mollusca > Bivalvia > Pectinida > Pectinidae > Argopecten > Argopecten irradians. Next base: position 160,737 of record SAYR01029910.1, read on the forward strand.
TTTGACTTTTTGCAACGGCCTACAGCTGGGCCTACGTAAGAGTTTTCAAGTGGAAAGCTGATGGCTAATTATGGGATTGTATCAATGGTTGAATATGTCAACTAAACCTTGTAGCTTGTTATTCTGCAGTTATAAATTGCAACATTATTAAAAGGTCCTAAATTAGGTAGTTTTAGGCATCTTAATAATCAGTGTGTTTTGACTTTTTGCACACGGCTGCAGCTGGGTATATGGTATGTTTGTGGTATACACACACACAACTCTCTTAGGCCTCTCTACCCTAAAATTTATACAGGTAACATCACGCACTCTGACCCGGCCAAAAGTCCTGTGTGGCTGTTCACTGAGCTGTGCAGCAGGGTATACATCTCTTGCTGTCAGTAGAAGCCATGCTCTCAGTCAGTCGCCATTGAATTCTCAGGGCAAATGGAAACAAGACAATGTGATCATAACTTAACACTTTAATTAGCCTTAGATAATCCACTTTAATAGGTGAGGCATTGTTTTTACAATCTTTAATACCTTTCATCATATAAAATGACTACCATACACAGAGCGGTACCTCAACATTCATAGATCGTCAGTCCCTCAGAATGGACAGATTTTTTCCCCGTAAAATTTTTAAATCTCCTCTATCAATATAATTTGCGCACCCCTAACTTCAAATTTTATTTTTGCACAGAAAAAGTGCGCAAATTACACAAGTTTTTACGGTAGTATTGACCCACCAATCATAAACAGACAAGAATTTTGATATCTTTTTGTCTTTGTTTAACCTTTCTAAATCAATAATTCAATTTTGCATGTAACAACCATTTTCATTGGCTTAAAAATTTATTTATCAGCCCATAAAGGAAAAAATGGCTTCGCAGTTTGTAACGTCACTTTGGATTGTCCGAGAGAACAGTGTAATGATTTCATAGATAATGGTTTTTGAATATTGAAGAGATTTAGTAAAGTAAATTGATTTATAATGATTATTTTGAAGAGACTTTTTATGATATGGAGATATACGTAACACAAAAATCTGAGTGTGCTCTCATCATAAACCACTTATTTAGAGTACTGTACACTCAGATTTTTGTGTTAATTCTCCTTAACATAAAAAATATTTAATACATGACTGCAAGAAAAGTGTGGTCACCTTTTGCTCAAATTTTTCTGGTGTACATACATGTATACATGTAGTAATTCTAAATTTAGTTGAGTGAAATTCCTCCCAACTAGCAAGGATAATACTAGAATACTTACTTCCTTTCCGGTTTCTCTCGTCTCCTTCATCACCCTCTGTGACCTCCGGCCGTTTTTCATCCTTCTTCAACATTTCTGGTACAGCAGTGGCTGGTCTTGTATTAGGGTCTGAAAACCACATCAGCATGTAGATTTAAAAATATTGTTGATTTTTAGGTGTATGAGTGTTTATGTTTACCTTATTTGATTACTTCACTCAGTTTGAAATAATTAGGCAAATGAACTTGAAGACATTCCCATCAATTTGCAGGGTATTTATTATATAAAGATATAAATCTTCAAAGATATTCTCCAAATAGGAATTTTTTGATACAAAATTGTATGTGCACTTAAATAAATACTGTCTTGTCACTTTCCTTAGTTAATAGTATAATTTATAGATGATAATGGACTCCCAAAATATTTACCATGAAGTACATGTCCATCAAATCATTAGGTTACTGACAAATGAGAGCACTGTTTGTGCCTTCTGCTCACACCAAATATTGAGTGAAAATCATTAGACAAGAGTACATTAACACCATACAATTAAGGTGTACCAATTATACTAACATGTCAACATTAAAAGTGTTAAATGTGTGATGAAGATTTAATAAAGGAATCTGCTGTAGAAGATTTTTATTTGATATGAAACAGGAGACGAGAAAATGTAGCGGCCAGACCCAGAACCTCCGAACACGAGCTGAATGCACTACTGCGGTGATAGACCCAGTCCAATCCTGCTACATATATGGTGAACATTTGTAAACTTAATTATCTTTATACTTATCTTATGATCTTTGTTGTTCTTGTTTTATTCTGTAGAGTATTTTTTTCAAAAATCAATTCAAAAATGAATTTAGTATCAATTTCACATTATGTTATGGTTGTTTTCTTCTAGTACAGGAACAGTTTTGTTCCTCTACACCAGATTCATATTAATAATCCATACACTGTATTTAAAGTTCATTTCCAGGTATGGTTAACATATACTTGTATAAAAGTTATTGTTTTTTTCATTTTATATTTAGATTTTTAGCTGATAAAACATCGCTCAGGAAGATTATTCCATGTTCTAGCACTTATAAATGTAAAGGATGTGCTTCTCATGCACACACAGCATCGTTGTGGATTGTTGTGGAAGCCTTACAACAACTGCATAATATCTGAGAAAGATTAACTCTGTCTCATTTACACCTGAAGACACATTTAGCCTATTAAGTTCTTAATCAAAAATATACCAGTCCATCATGAAATTTCAGGAGTGAATGAGTTACGGAATGTATACATAGTCCATCATGAAATCGGACAGGTCTGAATGATAAGACAGTGATACTAAACACTTCTAGAGGATACATTGACATGCTAACCTTTACCTGTTCTGTTGATTTCATGTAATGGCCTCCTGGACAGGGATTCAGATTTGGCAAGGGTGTCAAAGCGTGGAGCCATTGTCAGACAACTTGTAGGCAAGCGGCTTGGCAAGTAACCTAAAACAAGTTGGTGTTTTTTTTATCTTTTTACAGAACTACAACTTCATTGTATATTATAAGCTTTTATACTGCAAGTATTACCTGTCATTCATAGATCTCACAACAGATTTATTAAACTAGCACATCACATTACAATAAAATGATACATTTTACTGGACACCAGAACCAATGTCCCTATCAAATACATATATATATATGGCATACAGTTCACCTCTCAACCATTGCCCAAACAGTCACAAGCTTATCGCTATCTCAGTAATCCCTTGTGGGTAGGTATCAATTTTGACGTCATGTGTTTGCGAGTGTTACTGTAACATCACATGTTTCAGAGAAAATGACATGATATTCACTCACAAAATGATGACATCATCATTGACACCTTCTTCCAAGGGAGATAATTCTGTTAAAATTTTAATGCAACAATATCTTAATCTGGAATCCTAATGGGAATGATATGTACCATGTGATACCCGATAACGTTTGGTTTCTATTGGTAATTGAATGACGTCAAAAGATGATATCTCTCGTTAACATCATTTCAGCGGGAAGATTACAAATATTTTTTTTTACACATTGCATCACCACTGGAAAAACTAGTCCTACACAAACATTATCGGGTATCACGTTGTACCTGAATTATATCAACCAAAGCAAGATAAAACACTAACCACAAGTGAAAAATTCATCATCCAACATGTTCCCCATATTGGGTCTGTCAGTAGGATCAGCCTTCAGCAGTTTGATGATGAGGTTTTTGGCCGGCTGACTTACTCGGGACGGAATGTGGTACTCATTCTTTTTAATCCTCATATATGTATCTTTCAAACAGGTAGTCTCAAAAGGAGGCTTTCCAACTAGAAGTGTATAACTGCAAAAATAGCAAAGATATTTCACATATTTATGATTTTAAACTACCAAAGTGTAATTTACTTTTTGGCCATGCAGTTTAAAGTGAATAGTTGGGCAAAGTTGTAAGCAGAACTTGAACATCGTTTTGATATACAAGGACTTTTCGAAGGCTAAGGAACGCATTTAGACTGGTTTTCATTCCGAGACTATTCACTTTAAACCTAACAACCTGCGACATCATTGTCAAAGGTTTTTGTTTGTGTGAGGACATGCCAGGGTTAGAAGGTTGTAAAAGTCAAAGATAACCACCAATCTATGGTCAGTACCTGGTAACTGCCTTACATGGGGTTCAAATTTGATACCCAGACATAGGAGGGGCTAGTGATAATGTGTTGGAATATATAACCACTTGTCTTGGGCACTGCAGCCTCTGTCAAAACGTTTTTGCATTGAAAACAAGTGCAATGTTTGTTTGTTGTCAACAAGACACCTATTTTGTCATTTTCCAGTTTATTTGCTTAATGATCGATTACTGATTGAGAATAAAGAGATATATGCACTCTACTTACACAATACAACCAAGTGACCAAACGTCTACTTCAAAACTGTGTCCCTTTTTGTTGAGTACCTCAGGAGCTATATAATTTGGTGTTCCACATAATGTTCTATATAAAAAAGAAAACAAAATAATATATCTTGTCAAAACATCTTTATCTACATTTGGAAATTTTCATTTGAGATCTTCGAATTTCTAAAATGATAAATAAGAAAAGATGGAAAACAATAAAAACACAATAAACATATATATATGTTCAGATTATTTTCTCAATTGTAACTAAATGTATAGATAATATCTTTTGAAAGAAAAAAAATTCTATGATTGAAGGTAAAATACCAACCTTTTCCTTTCTCCATCATAATCTACACGGGTGGCAAGTCCAAAGTCACCAATTTTGATTTCCATTTCATCGTTGATAAATAGATTCCCAAGTTTTAGATCCCTGTGGATGATTTTATTGTTATGTAGGTACTGACAGGCTAATATAACCTGTCGTACCAAATATCGGGTTTCTGGCTCAGTAATGGCTTTCCTTCTCTTGTGGAGTTCCATTAGTGACTGAAACAAACGTAACAATCATGTCTACATAATGTAAAACATTATAATTACCTATGTATTGTTGATTTCGATGTTATCATTTAACAAAAAAAAAAGTTTTCTTACATATAATAAAACAATTAAATTTTTTACCTGATCCTGACTCTCAATATAAACTAAGGTACATAAAATTGCTTGAAAATTGTTACAAACACTCAGAGACGCTTGACTGATCGACAGTTTGACTGCTGATCACTGGGGACAGATCTAGAGGAACATTCAAAGTAGAATATAAACTAAAGTTTAAGATTGCTGTACAATGACTTAGATGATATCTCGGATCGAAGATTTTACATGTTAATGATAGAAAGTATATATGCTCTATAAATATGTAAAAAAAAATATCACAAGTTTGAAGGCCAAGGGAACCAGTTTATAGGGTTGGTTCCAACACCGGACGGAAAGAAGTTTGACTGTTGAGTGTTGACTTTAAGCTTATATGGCATGAAACAACTGTATACTATGTTTGAAAGATTAATACTTTTAGAATGTTCAAAGACTAACTCTGAATATTTCTTACCATGAAATAAGATGAAACCTATCTCCAGGCACACAAGATATTTCATATCTGATTTACCCAGTTAGCTATATTATCCTTCATTAAAAGACATAAATTTATCTTTCTTTTTTGGTCTACCACTTCGGCCCAATATGACTATATTCTACTGATATCTATTTATACTGAAGATTAGAAGTACCTAGTTACTATTAACTTAATTATATTTAAGTAAAACAATATCGCCAAAATCATGCCAAAGTTATCCTAAGAACAAGAGTACTTCCATAAATTAATGAGTGTGGTAATCTTTCATGCAATTAGTATAATCAAGATACATATTTTATACCACTGAATTTGAACACTTGTAATTATAAATTCACGTATAAGTCGCTGGCATTGAAATTCAAAGATGTACATGACCCAATTAGTTTTCTGTGTTTATAAATTAAACTTACTCTTCTTCTACACAGTTCCAGCAAAATGTATACATTGTCTGAATCTTCAAAGAATGAGTGAAACTTTACAATGTATTTGTAGTTTACACTGCGGTGGATACTAATCTCCTGGGTCATCTGGAAATGTAAAACTTTTGATGTTATTGAATGAATTATCATTTTAAACGAAAATGATTTCTTTTTTATATATAGCAGAACCAGACACAGAAATTTGAAGTAACTCATGAATGGGGAAAACTTAATTATCAAAATTCTCAATATCCATGAATCCAAGAATTGGTAACTGATGATGAACACATGATTACGTATTATGTATATATACTGGTATATGTTTTTCATATTTTGGGAACATGGTAAAGATTTGTATGCAAATATTTCAAAGGTATAAAACAATGAAAGGATATTGTTTAGTTTGATTAAGCCATGTATGTATGTCTGAAACAATTGATCTCACAACAGCAATGCCATTGTTCACAATTTTTATCTTCAGTTCAAACTAAACTAACAGACTTTAATTGAGACTAGAAAATTTGGTGACCATTAATTTACCTTGTCCTTTTGGTGTTGTTTGACCAGCAATGTTTTGGACACAATCTTGCCGGCAAATATTTCTTTTGTTTCCACATCTGTAAGTTCGTAACATTTTGCAAAACCACCCTGTAACAAGAGAGAAAAAATAGCTATATTATATAATTACATATCCGTATTCATATTAGTTTTGTTATATATAAAATCATTAATGTTGGCATGATAATGTGAGGTCTGTAGGTATATCAACAACATTATAGTAAGAACTAGTACTGTGTTTCCGTATTTTCCGTTAAAACAATTTTTTGCAATCATTATGTCATTTTTACAGTTGTCCATAATAAAAAAGACTTAAAATACTGAAATAAGAAAGTGCTTGTTTTTTTTCCACTTGCTATTCTGGTATATATACATATATCTTCTTGCAAAATGCAAGTAAAACAGCCTGAAACTCGAGCCCTGTATTATGACACGTGCACTATTAATATCAACTTCAAGTTGTTGACATGATAACGTCATCTGATCACCGTCAAAATCAAATCGCTGCTATATTGTATATTAAATTTGTCAACAGTGTATCAACTTTACAAATATATGTAATTATGTTATAATGTGTAGATGGTTATTGTTGCTATTTTGCAGCACATTGCTATGATCGCGAAATTTTTTAAAATCGCTAACATGATTATGATTTTCTCGTTTATATATCAAATCGGGAAAATATTGGTCTGTGAAAATGCATTCAAAATAACAGTTTGTTTTATTCATTTTTTTTTTATATACATGTATATGCAAGTGGCTAAATTGTTGGTTTAAGTAACCCTGATCATACCTGAATACATTGCAGGTTGGATGAAGTAAGACTCTAGATCTGTTATTGACAATAATTGTCAGAAGTCTTTTTATGACTCACCATCATGGGTCTCGTGGGCAATTGCCAATCAACCATTATACATGTACAGGTACATACATATATATTATTGTTAGATAAGGAAGAAAAATAAGCTGGATAGTATACCTACATGTTTGATAATTAGATATCTATTGTTATTCTAAAAAAAAACAATAGGGAGTTCCAAATTACTTGGTTGGCTGTGCCAAAAATCAATGTTTACTGGTACTCGTAGAGTTCTTATTTAATTCAAACAATTTGTCATCATACATATATACTTACGGTGGATTGTACAGATAGTACTGTTGTTACAGAAAAGATATTACCAGGAACGTTCTGTTACTGTTCAGTCATGGGACCTGTACCTGTCTTTTTTTTCCTTTTCTTTTTTATTTTTAAACTGTTTCCCTATATGTTCTAGATCTATCAAAGGACATATATAGGACCCCATTCAGATCACTAAAACAACATTTTTTTCTAAAACAAATTTTGCAACTGACCTTTCTCATAGAGTTTTACAGTTTTTTCACAAATATCTATAGTAAGCATGACAGAGTTCAGACAATTCCACACTGTCAAAGTCACCTATGCTTGTGTATTATGACGTTACAAACATTGACAGATTAACTTCCGTTTTTTCAACAGAAGAGTACCCAAATCAGATCACATTAGCGAGAGAAATAACCGAAAATAGGTATATTTCATATGCATTATATAGATAAATGATAGATATTTATGATAAATATTAGTACTAATATATAAAATAACTCTAGTTTAATATAACACTGGAAAATCACAGTACAAGTACCTGTTCTTTTAGAATGACTTATGACACATGCGAAGACCATAGCTGAGCAATGAGTAATATTAATAGTTCCAAGATGGCGGCAGAATTAAATCGTTACTTGTGGCATCATTAAATAAAGGTACTACCTTGTGATCGAATACCTCCTGAAATGCTTTTCTATTCTTGTTTTGGGTACATACTTTATGTTTTGATGATATATTAATTGTGCAGTGTAATGGGGTTACTGCAAAACATGAGAAAATAGACCGTTGCAGTGACATTATAGGAGATTGACCAAACTTGTCAATTTCAAACTCAAAGTCTCTGTTCAAGCATAAAATAGATCACAACTTCAAAATACGGTTTAAATATTGTGTAAGTACATGTTTATGTCAAAGACCTAATGCATGTTTATTTTCAGCTAAAATGTGCATGCAATAAAAATTAAGAGCAATTTTTCTAATCCTTTATCCGAATGGGGTCCCCTCTCTTTTTTTTTAAACTTTTCTTTGAATTGTTCCCGATATCATTAGGGCTAGGTATTGGAACAGCCGAATCGACACAATACGTATTAGCAATACACTGAAACGATACATATTTACAATATTTTTCATGTTAAAATTGTTACTGATGTTGTGAAAACTAAAGACATGTTTAATTTTGAACAAAATAGTTGTTTGCGAGTCATGCCTGGTGCCAAATGCAAGCCGTCATATGTGCTCCGCTAACTTGTATTCTTGGTTACGCAAACACATTTCTAGTGTTATAATTATATAAGTAACTCTGAAGCTTGACCCTTCCTATCAATAGAATATGCTACAGAAATCCTTTGCCGGGATGGAGTAATACATGACGATTTTTTCTGTCAAAAGGAGTTTTTAATATTTGAACGATACAGCAATACAACAGCATGTTGCCGATACATTGTTAAATACTGGTATAAACCGGTGTACTGTTCCAGCCCTATATATCATTTACGGATAGATTTTCACAAAATTTGGTATACTTGTAGAGAATTGTCTATACTTTCAAATCATTCATAATATTTGCATAATTATCTGTTAATTTTTTTTTTTTACAAAAATGGTGTTGATATATATATAACACGTTACTAAGCAAAAAATTTTCTTTGCCATGTAATTTTGGTAAGAACAAGGAAGGACATGATTATGTCACATAATTTATTTGGTTTAAAAAAATAACAATATTTTGAAAATGACAGTCTGTGACATTTTTTTTGCTGCTAGTGCTAGTCATTTGGACTAATAAACCCCAAAATTTTACAAGTACACATGCAATGGGGAGAGACTCAAGCCATGGCCAGGCCCAGGGCCTAACGTTAACTATTTTCAGACAGATTTTTTGCTCAAGTATATGATTTTACATAGACTTGAGAAAAAATCTGTCTGAGAAAAAAAATAAAGTTTCATGGTGCCTGGCTGTTCGCAAAGCTCTAAGTTGCCCTTATGGATCATAGGACATCTGATCAATACTGTACAGTGTTTACCTTTATGAAAATTATAATCATCATAAATGTAAACAAAGGATCATGTAACATCACTCAGACAGTAAAATTTTCTTTACAAGTTAATTTCTCTGTAGGTATACAGTTAGAAGTAGGCTACACTTATAGACAATACCCTATTATGATTTTGAACCGATCGGGGTCATCAAAGTTCAATTTCAAAATTTCAAAAAATACTGAACTCTTATGTAGGTTCGGTAAGTTTTGACTTTTGAGAGGCTTTTAACAATATTGACACACAATATTGCCATACTATTAAATATTATAGTATTACACTGTACAGCGGCCCTGTAAACAGTACATAAACACCATACTGTGTCATAAATCGATTGTATTTGAACACGTTGAAACACGTTCCAACGGCCATTTTGACTTTTTTCTCAATAATTTTGCCGAATAATAATACAGCATTACAAAAAATCAATTATACAAATATTCTAAAACGAATGAATTAATTTATGGAGTTTCAATGACAAAAATACTTTTTAAATGCTGGTGTTCGATTTTACCTTTCCCAAAAAACGTCCCTTCAAATAGCGTTTGCCTGAAGACGGATCAAGAATAATTTCTGGGATATTGTCTTTCCTTATTTCATCCCGTCTCAGTTTTGCAGCACTTGTCATTTTGGTAAGCTAAAGTAGAAAACGCATAAGAAATCTGCACTGTTAAACCCGGGCACATGTATTTTCCAAAAATATTTCGTGATTCTTGTTCAAAACGTCGTCTCCAAGTGTTTCTGTTCGGAACTCATATTTTCAAATTTGCCAGTTTGTTCGTCACGAATAACAACATTTGATTTGATTGGTAGTTGTATTAAGTGAACGGATGACTTTGAATATCATTGGCCAATTTCTCCAACTCGGAATACCTCCCGCTTTTTCATCTAAATCATTCTTTTGAGAGACAAAATTCTATTGGCTAAGATTGGCAGATATTGACCAATTAAAGTCCTGACTTGTAAAGACATTGGAAATGACCGGAAGCGGATGGGATGCATTAACTGTGAAAAATGTCCATGCTTGCTGGTCCACGTAGAAAACAAAAATTATCGGCAGATCCCAGGGGAAATAGCTGGAGTAAAGGTATATTTAGATTATATATAAATCTCAAGGTTTATATAATACTGATTTTGACACAGGTGATGCCTTTATTGGAAGTTGTCAGGTGATGATGAACTTATATAAAAAAATCAACCATACTCCGGATTGTCATTTGAACACGTGCTTTTCTGTTCTCATTTATTTCCATAAATTGTACCTTTTAACATTGCATAATTAATGTTTACTGAAATACGGGAGTCTGCTTCTGGTTTGAAAAAAATGATATAATTTTAGGAAAAGCCTATCTGAGAGCGCAGCAGTTAATCCATTCTTTCGTTTGTTCACAGGAGCACAGGAGTTTGACGTTATGTCAATAATATATAGTATAACGTGACGCTACACTTTTTGAAGATAATTGTAAAAAAATTCTTACGTGTGGTTGAATCTAGATTTTTTTCTCAACATTCCACGAATAGATGCTTTTATTACTAATTTCATGATTTGTTTACTTGTCAGCAGTGCATATATTTATAAATACAGAGCTTGGAAGCATGCCCGGTCCAGCCCTGTGTTTCAGCAGGTTTGAGTACCCAAAATGGAACACCTCCTAAATAAAGTTTGATTGGTAAATGCCCAGTCATGATAAAAAATGTTTGAATTCATAAAAAGAAAGTTCAAACATTTTTTAGTTTATTCAAGTCACATGTCTTTCAAAAATATTCCATTCAGCATTTATTTTTCTTATTTTAAAATGCATGGTGTTTTTAGGGTTGTTGCATGACGTCGTTTCACGGAGTTTTTCAAAATTTCATTATTTTCATTTTTAAATACAGATAATAAGTGTCTGGAAAGAAAATGACATATTAAAAGTGTCACAGTTATTAGTCAGCATCTTAATTTTTGTTCAGGACTGTTATTGTTAGTTTAGATTGTAAACTGAAAATTCTGTATCACATATTTTAAAAGTGTTTCATTTTCGGTAGCGTTCCAAATTGGGTAGTGTCACATTACATATATAAAAAATACCCCAATATACTATATAAAAACACCCCAGGAATGAAATGCATCGCTGGCCAAAATTTTCACCACCTTCGGTAAAAGTTCTGTAAAATTTATTCTGGGGATTGTCTGCATGTGTCACCATGCCGATAATACTATAAAATGTTATTCTTGACATATATCAACACTAACCTGTTCACAACCCCATCACAATTAGTTTAATCCCAAGTTTTTTTGAAAGTTTGCAGATTTTCCCGGCCACTTTGTTTTGTTTCCGAATCCGTGCGCTGACGTCACAAGATGGAATGGGACATCCTAAAAACATGATTGGGTCTGAATCTAAATCAAATTTACCAAACTGGGCTTTTTTGATTAAAATATTGATATAACTGTGACATTTATACCCATTCCTTTAAAATACATAATGACATCAGACATACAACGAATATTTTTATTTTTAAAGCTATTTATTTTCCGTTCATGTCAGATTCCAGAACTGTGTGACGTCAGCACATGGATTCGGGAACAAAACAAAGTGGCCGCAAAAATCTTCAAACTTTCAAAATTACTTGGGATTAAACTTATTGTGATGGGGTTGTGAACAGGTTAGTGTTGATATATGTGAAGAATAACATCTTATTGTATTATCGGCACATTGACACATGCAGACAATTCCCAGAACAAATTTTACAGAACTTTTACCGAAGGTGCTGAAAATTTTGGCCAGCGATGCATTTCATTCCTGGTGTTTTTATATAGTATATAGGGGTATTTTTTATATATGTATACTATATATTATTGACAGAACGTCAAACTCCTGTGACAGGAGTTTGACGTTCTGTCAATATATATAGTATAGTATACATTTTTAGAGTTGTAAATAAGCTTTAGTCCACAACACTTTAAATAAATAAGCTTTAAGTGAATTTATATGATATTTTACAATAAAAACAGTCCTTTGAAAAAAGGCAGTCAAATAGGTTTTCCTGTCATTTTACTGAACATACTGAAAAATAGTTACGTGTGATGGAATAAATTAAATTTGGTATCAACATAAAGTAAACATTTGAACTATTTTTAAAAAAATTAATTGATGTAAAAGCTGTGTTGCAAAAGAGAGAAAACGTGTATTGTTTATGACATGTCAAATATATCGTTAGATTACGCTGACGGGAAATGAAGAGGTCACCATTTACCGATCTATTTCTGACAATATGACAAATATTTCTCACATGTCTGTATAAATTATAAGTATTCTGAATAAATATTAAAGATATTTGAATGATTTCTGGTGGTGATTAATTCTGTAAACAATAAAATAACAAATCAAATCGGCATTGTTTACTACCTTGTATTTTGTCGTCTGGTCAAAAGCGCTTGAATGACCCCGATCAGCGTTCTTATCTAAGATTGAATTACCTCCCTTAAAACTTGTTTTTTGAACGCTGTTGTCTGTCATCAGAGGAAGCAGACGATTTATAAAACGGGACTAATCTTGGAAGTCTCGAACATAACTAGGGACATAGCATCGTTAATGAGATTAGTTGGGATGTGACATGTATTAAAGTGAGTGCCAAACGTTTTCTTTTAACTATAAAGGCATATTTGACCCTGTTTGTTTACATTTGTCCACTATACGTGTTGTCAGATTTGGCTATACAGGGGTGTAAAAATTTATTTCAAAGGACTAGCCCAGGGCTAGTAGACACCAAAATCTCACTAGCCTGGCCTAAATATCTACTAGCCCAGTCAAAAAAAAAAATGGAAAATTTATAATACCAGTATTTTTTATACTGTATAAATTCAAATATTTTTAACTGAGTTGAGTTTTTTTTATTATTTGCATCTACTTTTTTTTTATTTAAATTCAAAGAAACATTAAGAAAATCTTTAATCTGTGATATTTCTAGAACACAATTTTTAGTTTTTTTTTTAATCCTGAAACCGGATTCTGGATTCCCGACCTTTGACCCGGATATTAGAATAACCATAACAAATATGGCTGCCTGCTGCAGGCATGGCTTTGCTGCCGACTTTTTGAGGAATAGATTCCAGTTCTTTAACATCGTTTTTGTAACTATTAAAATTTACTGATCTGATAGCTGAGATGACTTATTTGATGGTTTGTATATTGTTTTTCTAGAACTTGTGTTGCAAATTACGTAACTTTCACATGAAATGCTATGCATCACTATTCACTGTGGTGATCGGGAGGTCTACTGTACCTGTCTACAGTCGTCAATAAATTAGACAACATGACTCCAGATTAAGATCTAAAGTTAGATACGAATATTACATAGAATTGCAATGTTTTAAAGTGTTATTATGACTTAATATTGATGTTTTTCGTTTTGAAATATCTTTGAAAAAAGTCACTAGCCCCGGGCTAGTATGGCTAAAATTTCCACTAGCCCAAGCTGAGAATTTGGTAGCCCCGGGCGTCGGGCTAGTGGATTTTTACACCCCTGCTATATAGTCAAAACTAGCTATATAGCCAGATTTAGGTTGCTACCGGACCTGATACTATATATGAGGATACTCATATTTGGTCTGTGGCATGCTGGGATGAAGGGTTACCAAAGTTATAAAAATGAATGACCTTGACCTTCTTTCAAGGTCACAGGGTTCAATTAGGCTAAAATATTTTAAATACTTCTTTTAACTAGCCAAAAGGTCCAGGGTATTCATATTTAGCCAGAAGCATGCTGAGATAAAGGGCTAACCAAGTTGTGGAAATGAATGACCTTGACCTACTTTCAAGGTCACGAGAGTCAAATATTCCAAAATCTTGAATTTTGAACTTCTTCTCAAGTTCTACCGGTGTGATTTAGCTGACATAGTCCTGACCAAGTGTTGTTACACTTTATGTCGATCCAAAATCCAAGATGGCCGCCACAGCCGCCATCTTGAAAACACATTTTTAATTTCTTCTCAATTTCTACCGGTGCGATTTAGCTGAAACTTGAAACATGAAATGAGCTTGATGTGACCCCAACGAAGTGTTATTTTTTGGGTTGAACTGAAAAATCCAAGATGGCCGCCAATGAATAGCTGCTATCTTGAAAACATGTATATACATTTTGGAACTTCTCAAGTTCTACCAGTGCGATTTGACTGAAACGTGCCTGGAACGACCCAGATATGATCTTGACAACGTGTTGTTACATCTCTGGTTGATCCCAAATCGAAGATGGCTACCATGACACCATATCCAATTATTTTCCTATACAGCTTTTGCCAAGGTAGTTAGATGACCGTTAAGGCCCTTGGGCCTGTTGTTCTACCCCATAGACTAAAATCATTAAAAACTGAGATATCTATTCAGTGTTCAGCTTCTTTTTTCTACTTTTATTTTATGGATTTTTCCTTGAAATTTTCGGGCCTGCTGATTCAGGAATTCATAGGGCCTATAGCATTAAAACTTAGTTGTGCAGACTGCAACTAAGATAAACTTACATGACTTAAGTCACATCATGAAATTTGTATATCAAACAACACACACACATAGATTTATATAGACAGGTTACCTTTATAGACAGGTTGGGGCTTTTGTGCCAATCAGTGAGCAAAATGTATATATATATATATCGATTCATTAATTTAAAATAATATTTCACATCTATGAGCGATGTTAAATACCCGAAGATATGAAACATTATTTCAAACCTAATTCCGGCCCTAACGTACATTTGTAATACATGTGTAAACTTTGAAATTAGATTTAAAGTAATATTTCGCATCTATGCGCAACATAAAATACCCAAAGATATGAAACAAATCTAATTTCAACCCTAACGTATATTTATAAGAGGGTGTGTGGTGAAGCTCTACTAACCATTTCTATATAGATTCCAATACATTCCAGTTTACCCCTTGGACTTTGAAATTGTGTTTAGCGGGAAAAGTCACGTGCCTCCATGCAGATAGCAATGTTTTAAATCTCATTATCAAATCTTCTCTAAAGACAAAATGTGTCATCAGGATACACTTTGGAATTACTAGTTTTTAGATAACTACACAAAGACAAGAAAGACCCAATAAATGTACTGGTCAAAATGATATACTGTCTGTGTGTTGTCAAGCGCACCATCAGTTGTGACGTCATAAAGTTTGGTGCCAAAGACGACGGCACATATTCCCGCACTTTTTTAGCTCGCCTATTCGAAGAATAGGGGGAGCTAATGTTGTCGCCCCGGCGTCGGCGTCAGCGTTGGCGTCTCATTTCACGTTAAAGTTTTTGAGCAAGTTTCTGTTTCGTCAATTGTTTAATCTTAAGTCATCATAAATGTTTATGATTTTATTTTCCTACTGTGTATGGATGCTGAACGTGATAATACAACCAATTTGGGGCCCTTTAGGGGGTTTTTGAGTCTGTTAATTTGTCATATTTTCATGTTTAAATAGTAAATACTTGAACATCAACTTCTTCAAATAGGCGAGCTTTGCTGTTCTCCAACAGCGCTTGTTTATATATGGCATGTTGCCAGGTTTTCCGCCTTAAAAAGAAACAAGATCGAAAGATCTTTCTGGTCTGTATATGACGACTGTCAATATATTGCTAGACATAAAACACCTATGTACATGTACCTGTTCTGTACAGGTTCATACAAAAACTAGATATGAAAAAAAAGAGGCCAGCTAGTACCTAGTAGAATTCTAATCAGTGCTAGTGAAAAAATGTTGTTAAAAGCCCTTGTGCTAATGCAAACATTTCAGAATTGTATACCCCAGCTACAAATATTTTAAATTGAGTGATTTCATTTCAGATGAATCCAAATTTGGACAGAAGATGCTGGAGAAGTTTGGCTGGTCAAAGGGAAAAGGTCTTGGAGCAAATGAAGATGGAAATGTTGACCATGTGAAAATTTCTGTAAAGAATGACACAAGAGGTACAGTATCGTTCAGGAATATCATGTCAGTATTACTTACTTTGAAGAAATTAAAATCCATTTATTTATTAAGTATTGGCTAGTTAACTTAATTCCTAATCTGTATTTTATTGTGACATCATGTGTTTGCGAGCATAACGTCATATTTTTCAGAGAAAACGTGACTTCAGCTCACAAAATAATGATGGCAAAATGGATACCTACCCGCAAGGGAGCTAATTCTGTAATATGCAAAGAATAGTCACTGAATGACTCTGAATGACTCAGAAGTCTTAAGTACTCATAATCTGATGTTTAATCTTGTCTTTCTTTGACTTATTAAGACCCTGTATATATTCTGTATTTGCATATTACAGAGTTGTCTGCCTTTGCAGATATGTATTAATTGTTATGTCAATATAAGTGAGAGAAACATTATATCTTTCAATTAAAACAAAGTGAATGGGTAGTGTGAGCCTAGTTAATATGTTGTACTTTTATAAACGAAAACATGACTTGTATTTCCATAAATTCCTTTTATATTATTGCGATAATATCAAGACAATATTTGCAAATTTTGACTATATTGCGTTGCAAATTTTCTTCTTCTCCAGAGCTCAACAATTATATTTGTCCTACTTGTCCGTACCAGTACAAATCTCTGTCGGACAAGTACATCTTAATACACACTTGCTCACTCAGACAAGTGATTTTTAGCTGGAACTAGATTCTCAGAAATGCCAAAAATGTTTAAAATGCCTGTCTTGCAGAAATCAATAGTTGTTCATGCCGTTTTTTCAATAAAATATGACTTCAAAAAGATCGATTGAACTAATATAAATGGTAACCAGAGGTACGTTTCTGGTACATTAGGTAAAAGCCAGATGTGTTCCGATCAAGAAAATCTTGATCGCTGTTGCGTTTGACTTTGTATGTAAGGGTTGCTCTATTGTAAGCGCTGAAATGACATATACTGTTTATATTTGAGAATGGTTTTAACAAAATATGGCTTCAGGGTAGAAGGAAAAAGAAAAATACCTGATGTATCTGACGAGAAAGGATCATTTACTTTTGTTACTTAAGTTATAAGTTAAGTTATAAGTCACAAGTGAAGTGCAATAATCAACGAACAAATCATAATAATAAAGGCAACTGATACAATTTATTTCAAATAGTAATATGACATTATGCAAAAACAAAATTCTCTGCAAGTTAGTGTTTAAAGTTTGTACAAGTGGATTTGGCTGTTGGAAAAGTGGATTTTTAGATTACTTACGCAGGGTTGCCACCTCTCACGTTTACGGTGGGAGACTCACGATATTGAACAATTTCTCCCACGAAGACTTATCCCACGCGACGTGAGACGAAAACTCACGTTTTACGATAATTCCTCACACCAACTCACGTTCTACGATAATTCCTCCCACCAACCAAAACAATCAGCAAGTCCTGATTTTTCTTCATACGATTAAATCTTAAATTCGTCAGTCCTAGGCATAACTACAAACCACCAGGCAGTGGGGCACTGGCTTGATAGATAAGTAAACAAAAGAGGTGTGAACACTCCCTGGCTAACACCCCAGCAACCCTAATTAGTAGCATGCTTGGCTTGGTGTCACATTCACTTGTGTTACGTCAAGGAGGTCGACCAGCCGCTTGGAAAACAATCATCTAGCATATATAGCCTATCAAGGAATATGTTGTGTATTATAGATAATGAGAATTACTTCAAAAACAAACACTGCTGATAACTGATTACTCACGTTTTGAATGTTTAATAGGCCTAGGCTTACTATCCAATGCAAACAACTTTGCAATCGTAATGGCTGCCATTTTGGGTAATTGTAATAGCTAGATCCGGAATAGTACAAATTTTCAGGATTTCGCTAATTATCACGTTTATAAAAAAATAGGAAGGGGATTATTTTACCAGAAATTTGGTTAAATTTTAGACAAAATATTGATCAAATAATGAAATAAATAATAGTAAATTTTTAATTTAAATAAATCAAATTTCAATGAAATTTTACCCTTTTTTCTCTCAGATTAGATTTAAAAAGTTACATTTTGATTATTATTACTGTAACAGGTCTGAAACTATTTTTTGAAATAAGTACTTATGTTGTTATGAAAATTAAGTACATTGCTTCATTATCCATAATTGTGAAACATGTTTAATTAATTAAATTATAATCCTATTTTTTTTTTAAGAATTTGTTCAATGCACTGAAATACTTACAAAACCAACTTGGAAGATAAATAAGCATAAGCAGAAGACAACAAGTGTTTTTTTGTTATATTTTAATTGTTGTGCAAACATGTAAATGTCGATAAAATCACGCCGCGCAAAATCTCCCACTTTGGACAATGCTTTGGTGGGAGATCTCCCACTTTGACATCTCTGGAGGGTGGCAACCCTGCTTACGTGAATGTACAAGTGTGAAAAAATGATATTGTAGAGCCCTGTTCTTCACTCACAGATAACGTTGAATCAAATACTCTTTATACGTACATTGAACAGTCTTGAGACCCTCTACAAAAATTGATAATTTCATAACCCTGCGGTCTCTGATTTTCCTCTGGGGAGGGGGTCAAATTAACTAAGTTTATATATTTAAAGGAAAAACATACTTGTGAGCATTATTTACTCAATTTTATAGGATATGAGTCAAACTTGGTTAGAACTGTTACTCTGAGATATCAATTTAAAATCATATCCAAATTGGTCCTAGCTGACCCCAGGGGCCAGACGGGTGAGACCAGGTCCCGATTTCTCAAAACAAAAGTGCAGACTTAAGTCAAAACTTAATTAAGTTTTTTTCCTCATGTAACTTATATTGCAATTTATGACTTAAGTTAGTTTTTGACTTAAGTTTGTTTCAAGAAATCGGGGCTAGAAGAGGTCAAAATGACTGAAATTTCAAAAATCTTCTTTTGAATTCAGATTTTGTGGAAGCAAATACTTTTTTTTTTGAAAGGTCAAATTGATAAACTGATTAAAATCACTGACTGACTTAATTGAAGTGTTTGTACAGTATATGTATGTCTTTGTTGTAGTCTGTATCTGAACTCAGATGACTGTTAAAGCTCATGGGCCTTTTGTTATTTCACATGTACTTGTACTTATCACGTCTTTCAAAGGATAAAAATTTGGAATGATTCATTATACTGGTAATTGATTCTTTTTTATTTCATAGGTGTTGGATGTTCAAAGAATCATGCTGACAATTGGATAGCTCATCAGGATGACTTCAACGACCTGTTGTCAAGTCTGAATCAAGACACAACTGAAAACAATGACGAGGACACAACAGACAAAGTCACTGGGTTGGAGAGCAAATCTAAAGCTTCACGCAGTCGAGTCCAGTATGTAAATGGTTTTGTGAATTGGCTTTCCTCTGATTCAGAGAGATTAGATTTTGACTGTTCATTTCATTTGAGATTTTATGAAATTTTTAAGAAGTTTTCTTTTTTTGCAAGTCTTGGCAAGCACAAATTAATGGTTAAGAGAGAAGTTTCATAAAACACATGATATGAACTAAGATATTTTTTATCACATACAGTAACCTACATTTTGTAGAATCTCAACATTCCAAATGATAAGAACCAAGCAGAGGTTGCTATTTTATCACCACATCTATCTTTATACATCACGTCACTTTAGCCCACCATTATCACATGTATACATGGTGGGCTATTGAAATCACCTTTCGCCTGTGGTACGTCATCTGTCCTTTAATCCGTTAACAATTCTTGATTTAACTGGATCAGAGAAACCGAACCTTAACCAGATAACCGACTTGAGCTCTAACACTGTTTTAGTAACATTACAGCTGTACATCATTGCAACAAGTACGTCATACGTGTACTTTACCTGGATTCCATGACATACAATTTTGAGTAAAACAGTCATTTCATACAACGAATAGTTGCTTTGAATTGTATTTACTTTATTTGGTTTAAATAAAAACAGAAACGAGACGGTAAATGGAAATTGATGTGGACACTTGCAATGCCAGAGTACTTCCTGTATATGGTTTCTTTTGCACACGGCACATCACACTCACTGGAATGTTTGGAAAAAACCTAGTGAAACCTTATAACCCAGTTTCTGATAACAACATTGCTGTCTGTAACACTTTGAATTTCTTCTCTAGGACTACAATTTGCTATGTATAGGCTCCACATAGGTCCTAGTTGTGCACATGGCATTTTGGGACCAATCCATCAACAAATTTAAGATGGCCGACAGGCAGCCATCTTAGATTTTGATATGGCCCTCTTTCCATTCATAGATCATTCTTTTGTAGGCATCAAGATCCCTCTTGGATCACATGTTTACAATATAATGAGGATTAATGTTTTGCTTAAAGTTAATTTGAAATGTAGACTTACCTTGTCCTGTTCCAAATATATATACAGTCAAGCCTGTTGATAAAGACCACACATAATTAAAACAATTGAAAAATACAATTAAGGATTTTTTATATTTTGTTTTTAAATAACAACAACCTTATGATTACCTTTGCAGTTACCAGAAGTTCACTAAAGGGAAAGATTTGTCTTCAAAATCCCAGGAAGATATGGCGTGTATATTTGGAAGACGTCAAGTCAAACCTGACGCAGACTTTTCTTCGTCATCTGAGGTAGGATGCTTAAGGAAATTCTTTAAAACAACTTGAACAAGTCCTATTGATAAGAGACTAATACCAGAATGAAATGTGGATTTTCAGTACCTCTCCTAGACCATGA
This sequence comes from Argopecten irradians irradians, assembly GCA_004382745.1. Taxonomy (NCBI): domain Eukaryota; kingdom Metazoa; phylum Mollusca; class Bivalvia; order Pectinida; family Pectinidae; genus Argopecten; species Argopecten irradians. Next base: position 181,810 of record SAYR01029910.1, read on the forward strand.
CAGTTATAAATAAAAGTGTTTGTATTGTTGTTATTAAGACCCTAGTATGTAAAATTTCATCACAACTGTTAATTTCAGTAACAATATCACAGACTATGCCAAGTCATCAATACAATTTCTTACAACTGGATTTGGACATAGATAAACATTATTTTCATCTGTATAATTGAAAAAGGCTACAGTACTTGTTACTTCATAAGCAAGCTCAGAGAAGGCGTTCAAAGATTTATTGTGAACTGATTAAGTCACACATGTCTCATCAAGGAGAATTTTCCCTGATAAAGTAACTTTAATTGATTAACACAGTGGCACACACAGAGACTTGACACAGACATAGACATATAGGTGAAAACTCATGCTTACCACATAAAATGGTGAAACAAATACGTGTATAACAGTATTGATGTTTTAATGATCAATTTGTAACTTAATTATCAGTTAATAATATATAACACTTCTGATTCAAGACAACCAGTTGTCACAAGTGATTGTCTTTAATTGGAAGTGTTATAAAATTTGATAACCTTTTTATCAGTTTCAACAATAAATACAACAAATGATATTTACTTAAAGCTATTTTTTCTTTGATTTACTTCTAATATAGTCACTGTTATATACCCACAAAGTGTATAAATGTATTCCTTTCCGTTTTGTTCTGTTTAAACAATACAGTTATTATCTGATATACCTTAGTAGACTGACATCTCATTACAAAAAATGTAAAGCAAGTTTAAAAAGCATTTGGCCATTATCATCCTTAGTTATGTAGAGCTAATGAAGATGCTCAGTTACGATTGTTAGTCAATCATTGGTTGGTTGTAGACACCTAACTTTACCGTCCAATTAATCATTTAAGTTTTTTATCCGATTTGACATCATTACTTGACATCCTGTTAAAAGACGAGGGCATTTATAATTAAGGATGGCATGCTAGGTTTAGAAAGAAGAAAGTCGGAGTACCCGAAGAAAAAACACCCAACCAACCATCAGTACCTGGCAACTATCCCACATGGAGTTCAAACTCATGACACAGAGTTTAATAGCTTGTGGTAATATTACTTTTCCAACAGGACCTTACATATAAACTAATTTAGATAAAATGTCCTTAGTTTATACTTTATATCTAAATGGTATTTCTTTTCTTTCCCAGGACGATGGCAGTTCCTCGGATACACAGAATAAGGCCGAACATGGTGTAATAACAGTTAGAAGTACAGACAGTGTTCAGGATTACTTCGCCAAAAAAATGGCTGGAAAAAAGGCTTCTATGACATCTCTGAATGGTATCAGCCAGTCGTCAGATGAAGAGAGACCAAGCTTTTGTACTGACATTAAAACAGTTGATAATGAGACTGATGAAAAAAGATCATCAGAGAAAAAGAAAGTTAGGTTCAGCTTAGGGGAAGATGATATTTCTGATGAAAAATTAAAAGCAAAGAAAAAGAAGTCAAAGAAAAAAAAGAATAACGAGGAAAACATTGTTGACACAATGGACGCTACAACAGATTCAAGTCAGGAAAATAGTGCTGAAGGATGTGATTTAAAATGTGAGAATGCCAGGCCTGAAAATAAACGAAAACGTAAATCTGAGGAAGTTCAGGTTGAGGTTGTAAAGAATAAAAAGCTTAAGAAAAAGAAAAAAGAAAAATGTTCAAACAATATAGCCCGTGAAATATCTGTAGAGACTGATGATTTGAAATCAAACTCTGTGAAAAATTCAAATCAGATTAAATGTGTCAGCCAGAACTCGAAAGAGGAGTCCGAGGTTGCTGATGAGGACAAGGACAACGTTAAACCGAAGAAAGCAAAGAAAAGTAAAAAGGTAAAGGATAGTATAGATGAGTGCAAGGATGAGAGTGAAAACAAGCCATGGACTAACAATTCAAAAAATGAAACTGTGAAATCAAAGAAGAAGAAAAAGAAAAGGAAACATAAGCCCATAGTTGATTGATGCAAGTCTCAATAAAACTATCAAAAACCGTTTTTTAATGAAAGGAATGTGTATCTAAAGCAGAGATTAAAGTGGGGGTTACTGTTTCTACCATGAAACAAGTAACGTTTTAACATAAGTTGTTGATATGTCATGTATTATTAACATAATTTAATATGAATACCATATTAAATGATGAAGATATGGATTATATAGCAACTTGTAGTTAACTTATTATTTCAAAGTCGGCAGATTCATGCCAAAATTTCTTCTCGTCTAAGTTTGCTTGTTAAAGAGGAATTTCTAATTCTGGGTTGATCTTCCTAGAAATGGTACATATGTACTTACAAGTTTACTTTTCTGTTCTCTTCAGAAAATTGGTGTAGACATCTCAGAAGGAGAAGAAAGTTCAGTGTTTACGATAAAAACAGATTCTGGAGAAAGTGAATTCATTGCGAGGGGAAAATGCCAGCAATTAAATGCCCTAGAATCAATGGAAGTGAAAAGAGAGACTCCATTATCTGACCAAATAATCATAAAACTCAAGAAAAATGAGAAATCCAGGAAAAAATATGCGCTTCGAAGAAAATTCAGAGATCAACAGGCTCCAGAAGAATCTAAAAAGGACGGAAATTTGTCTAGATCTGGAAAACAAAAAATAAGGAATAGAAGTGATACACAGACACAAAGAACTCCTGGAGGATATTTAGGGCACCATACAAATCCATCAGATTTTAAACTCAACCATAAGAGTGAGCAAGTGATAGCTGAAGTAAAAATATTGTCTCAAGCATTTCCAGGATCAAATTGTATAGAGGTCACAGGCTATGGCAAAGATTCTGATGTGGTTTTGGCCAACAAAATCCTAGAAAAGAAAAAGAAAAAAGCTGAAAAAGACCAATTAAAAGCAAAACAAAAACAACAGTGGTCAAATATTCAAAAGAAAAACTCCAAGAAGTTGATTTGTCAAAAACAAAACACGATTCATGTATATGTTTAGATTCAAGTTCTATTGTCCAGGAATCATCAGAAGTTTTGATGTAATCAGTACCATATATTAAAAATAAGATATTGTTTTTTTTGATAGTTCTAGTAGTTATGGTTTATAGAAATTAATTGAAAAAAACAAAACAAAAAACTTATTTTTTAAAGGGACAATTCAATGAGGCTTATTCCGTTACATAACCGCGTAACAAAATATGACATAAATGTATTGTTCTATATTCCTTATTAAAAATAACAAGAAATATTTTCAAATTCCACGACTTTGTTAAAGATGCTCCACCGCTGACAACTGGTATTTTTTCACTATCAAAAACAGGAGCAGACGATTTCGTATTTTTCTTCAATTACAAAAGTTACTTACTTTACACCATTACCAACATTGAAAAGTTTGAGCTTCTAATTTTACTTTAAGTTAAAAATATGAAAAATAATTAATTGCGTCCCGAAAAAATTCCGTGTCACTATATCCTATATGGAAGGAAGCACTGATTGCGCATGCACCAAAGGCGAAAAAGATTATTTTACATTATATTTTGTGTTAATTAGACATATATATACATGATCAAACACCAATTATTGTTCAACTGATGAATATCATTTATGCTTTGTCGGCAGTGGAGCATCTTTAAGTATTTTGATTGACACTGTTGAAATTCCAAATCGTTCATCAATACGATTAAGCAGGTATAACATGTATGCTGTACCCATACCCAAGCCAAAGTCACGTACGTTAATCAAATGCAACACATAACCACTGATGAGTTGGTGAAATTAAATTTACACAAGAAAATAAAACTAATAAGGTTAACACACTACTGTAAGAGCGATTTGAGTAATTCTAGACTTTGAACATTTCACATACATTTCACTACAGTGGGCTTTTCTGGCATATCACAGTAAAACCAACCAATCTAATTTCCATTAGAACTGGTTTGTTTCTGATATATATGCATTTTTAGGTCATCTGACCGAAGGTCAGGATGACCTATTGTCATCGTGTTTCGTCCGTCGTCGTGCGCCGTCCGCCGTCCGCCGTGCGTCGTGCATAAGACTATTTATACAAAAGCCTACTCCTCCTTCATCCTTTGATGGATTTCATCCATATTTGGTTTGAAGCATCATTAGGGAAGGACAATCATATTTTATATAAATGAGCCTGGTCCGACCCCTAGGGGCTGAGGGGTGGGGCACCAAAAGGGCAAATTTTCTTATTTTAAGCTTTAAAATCCTACTCCTCCTTCATCCTTTTGATGGATTTCATCC